>BLSH010179556.1:1243484-1269867 GCA_018402905.1 Glandirana rugosa
CTCTAACTCTCTCTATCTATCTCTTATATATATATATATATATAATATTATCTCTATCTATCTCTCTCAATCTCCTGTGGGCAATCTGGCGCTAATGGACAGTGGCCGGGAAGAATGTGACGAAAAAAAAAAAAACTTTGCTGTGTGAAAGTCTGAGCATTTGCACATCCGTCACAAATAACCCCCATAATGTGTGTCATTTTCTGTTTATTTCCAATAGCTGACAGCTCCATCTAGTGGCCATAACGTTGTGTCTTTCTGATATGACATTTCACACATATTACACACATTGCAGGGATTATTTATGATGCCTGTGCGAATGCTGCCTGTGCAGTGCCTGTGTAGTTGCATACAGAAACCCTAGAAAGTCAGCCAAGAGGAAAATGGGTTATAATAGTAATGGTAGCGCATTTGGCCACCAGATCGCGCTAAGGGGTTGATTTACTAAAGGGAAAAAGACTGTGCATTCTGCAAGTGCAGTTGCTCCAGGGTTTATTTAATGAGCAGCAACTCTGCTGACTTCCATTATTGAATCGTGTGCAAGCAAAAAATTTTTTTTTTTTTTTCCTTGCATGTGATTGGGTACTTTTTGCAAAGTGAAGCTTTACCTCATTTACTAAGCTCTGGAACAAATGCACTTGCAGAGGGCGACTGCACTTTGAAAAGTGCACAGTCTATTTGCTTTTAGTAAATCAACCCCATAGTATCTTTGGAAATCCCTATGATATTTAGCATCATCTAGTGGCCAAATGTAGTATTTTTCATTTCAAATCAATGAGAGACATTTGACCAGCACAGGAAATAGCCTAAAAACATTTGTTTGTTTTTTTCCCATTTGCACAGAACCGAATCACAGAAGCAAATGTGCATGTATTGGGAAAATTGGAAATTTTTTCACTAAATTGATCACTTATTATACACATATATTTAGGTGTCTAGAGTAGATACAAAGTAGATGACACTTCGCTTTAATTCTTGCTTAGTTTAAAACCACTTCAGCCCCGGTAAGTTTTACCCCCTTCCTGACCAGAGCAGTTTTTGAGATTCGGCACTGCGTCACTTTAACTGACAATTGCGCGGTTGTGCAACGTTGTACCCAAACAAAATTTACGTCCTTTTTTTTCCCCACAAATAGAGCTTTCTTTTGGTGGTATTTGATCGCCTCTGAGTCATTTCTGATCGCCGCTATAAACAAAAAAAGAGCTACAATTTTGCAAAAAAAAAAAAAACAGTTTTTCTTACTTTTTGCTAAAATACAAATCCAAAAAAAAAAGAAAAAAAAGATAAAAAAACATTTTTTTTCATCAGTTTTGGCCGATTTATATTCTTCCTCATATTTGTGATAAAAAAAATTGCAACCAGCGTTTATTGATTGGTTTGCGCAAAAGTGGCCACGTTTACAGATGGTGAGAATTAATTTCTGGGGTTTTTATTTATTTATTTATTTTTTTATTGGTAATGGCGGCGATCTGCGATTTTTAGCGGTACTGCGATATTGCGGCGGACATGTTGGATATTTTTGACACTCTTTTGGGACCAATGACATTTATTCAGCGATCAGAAATGTAAATGTCCACTGATTACTGTATAAATGTCATTGGCAGTGAAGGGGTTAACCTGGGGGGCGAGAGCTAGAGGTTAACTGTGTTCCCTGGGGTGTTCCCTAACTGTGGGGGGGGGGGGGCTGGGCTAACATGGGCATAAGAGATCTAACTGATCCCAGTGACAGGGATCAGTAGATCACCTATGCCTGCACTGACAGAGTGGGGAACCGCCGTGTTTACATCGGCGGTTACCCGCTCTTTGGCTGTGGCCACTCATCGCGGTTCGCCGGCGGACATCGGGTCCGCCCGAGCCGCGGGCACACTCCTCTGGAGTTCGGCGCGCACCCCCTAGCGGCCACCTGCAGATCCCCGGCTTTTTACGACGATTCGCGGTAGCCGTCCACACTGCTGCAGTAAATATACTGCGCGCGGTGTGGAACCGGTTAACTTGCTTTAGCCTTTATTTCAGTTATATGGCAGACTAATAGTTCTCACAGATTCTTTTTCACAGGTGCCAGTGTTACCAAAGACATTACTCATTGTTTGTTTGCTGTGTGTGTATCTCTCAGACAGTGAAAGGTTATAATTTAAGCCTAATAAGATGAAGGTAGCTGAGGTCCATGTACAGCATGTTGAGTAGTTGCCTAGGAGCGTAGCTTGGGTGTGCCTATAATGTCCTGTACACATTAGTAAGAGTTACCAAGGAAAACAAATACACAGGGACACTGGTGTAATGGCATCCGATGACTCCAAATAGTATTCATTACCTCTCTTAGAGATTAGTGTAATACATAGTAACACAAGTAACACATCAAACTACCAATGTATCATAAAGGCCCAACAGTAAAATGATAGCTAGAATGGGGTTGGTTGATATGGAAAAAATTGAATTTCAGAAACCTTTATCATATAGCCGCCCTAAACTCTAACCCATGGAGAGGTGGTCCATCCAAAGGTGAAATTTAAGAACAGGCTAGAGTCATTCACTAGCCTCTTATAGTATCTCACAAAAGTGAGTACACCCCTTACATTTTAGTAAATATTTTATTCTATCTTTTCATGTGACAACACTGAAGAAATGACACTTTGCTACAATGTAAAGTAGTGAGTGTACAGCTTGTATAACAGTGTAAATTTCCTGTCCCCCTCAAAATAACTCAACATACAGCCATTAAGGTCTGAACCGCTGGCAACAAAATTAGTACATCCATAAGGGAAAATGTCCAAATTGGCCATTTTCCCTCCTCGGTGTCATGTGACTCGTTAATGTTTACAAGGTCTCAGGTGTGAATGGGGAGCAGGTGAGTTAAATTTAGTGTTATCGCTCTCACTCTCTCATACTAGTCACTGGAAGTTCAGCATGGCACCTCATGGCAAAGAACTCTTTGAGGACCTGAAAAAAATAATTGTTGCTCTACATAAAGATGGTCTAGGCTATAAGAAGATTGGCAAGACCCTGAAACTGGACTGCAGCACGGTGGCCAAGACCATACAGGAGTTTAACAGGACAGGTTCCACTCAGAACAGGCCTCGCCATAGTCAACCAAAGCAGTTGAGTGCACATGCTCAGTGTCATATCCAGAGGTTGTCTTTGGGAAAAATAGACGTATTAGTGCTGCCAGCATTGCTGTGGAGGTTGAGGGGGTGGAGGGTCAGCCTGTCAGTGCTCAGACTATACGCCACACACTGCATCAAATTGGTCTGCATGGCTCTTGTCCCAGAAGGAAGCCTCTTCTAAAGATGATGCACAAGAAAGCCTGCAAACAGTTTGCTGAAAACAAGCAGACTAAGGACATGGATTATTGGAACAATGTCCTGTGGTTTTATGAGACCAAGATAAACTTGTTTGGTTCAGATGGTGTCAAGCGTGTGTGGCGGCAACCAGGTGAGGAGTACAAAGACAAGTGTGTCTTGCCTACAGTCAAGCATGGTGGTGGGAGTGTCATGGTCTGGGGCTGCATGGGTGCTGCCGGCACTGGTGAGCTACAGTTCATTGAGAGAACCATGAGTGTCAACATGTACTGTGACATACTAAAGCAGAGCATGATCCCTTCCCTTCAGAGACTGGGCTGCAGGGCAGTATTCCAACATGATAACGACCCCAAAAACACACCTCCAAGACGACCACTGCCTTGCTAAAGGTGATGGACTAGCCAAGCATGTCTCCAGACCTGAACCCTATTGAGCATCTGTGGGGAATCCATAAACGGAAGGTGGAGGAGTGCAAGGTCTCTAACATCCACCAGCTCCGTGATGTCGTCGTGGAGGAGGACTCCAGTGGCAACCCGTGAAGCTCTGGTGAAAATTATGGGGGCTACACAAAATATTGACATTTTGGGCTCAATTTGGACATTTTCACTTAGGGGTGTTCTCACTTCTGTTGCCAGGGGTTTAGATATTAATGGATGTGTGTTGAGTTATTTTGAGGGGACAGAAAATTTACACTCTTATACAAGCCGTACACTCACTATTGTACATTGTAGCAAAGTGTAATTTCTTCAATGTTGTCGCATGAAAAGATAGAATAAAATATTTACAAAAAATGTGAGGGGTGTACTCACTTTTGTGAGATACTGTATATATCAGACCAGAAGACGTAGAGCATATAGCCCTCCTTCTCCTTCTGACATCTCCAACACAGCGGAGGACTCTGTGGAAACAGTTTATATAAGGTCTTGGGCACCCTGTACCACCTACTTAGTCATTTTTGACATTTCCACTTTCACTGGCTGGCAAGTGACCCTTCCTGCTAGTATTTAGTTTGCACCATATAGTAGCTTAATAGCCCTAATTTTCCTTGAAATCTACAGCCATAGTGGTGACATACGTGCCATCAAGCTCGTATTAAACCTCCAGGTCCCTTGTGGTGTACCTAGGGCGGGGTGGCAGATGTGGTCTTCCTAGGTGTTGCCACTTACAGGGTGCATCTCAGGCATTGTTGGACATTGGTCTTCTGACCAATGAAGCTTGTATAGTTCCAGGTCTGATGGAAGAAGGACACAAAACTGACCAGTGTTAGGGGCACATTTACCCTGACTACCAATATAAGGTTGTCACACTCTGAGCGGCTTATCTGGACGTTATTATTATTATTGTTGTTGTTATTATTTGATTAAAACATAACTATAGGCTAAACTTTTTTTCAGTTTTGGACAGAGTGGAGATGGATTAGAACATTTGTGATCTTTTATTGCTGCCTTGTTAAAAAGATTCACCCTCCTTATCTGTCCTGTTTACCATTATCATTGAAAGTTAAAGTAAAAGAAAATTCCAAATTTTGGGCTATCCCCAGAAAAGTAATAGAGGGGAAATCTTCCAATGGGTGACACTAGTTCTAGTGACCTTGGGGCCCCAATGAATTCCCTTAAGTTGCAGGTATTTCCTCTCACTTCCTATTTGGTTATGGCACAGGAAGTGAAGGGAAATCTCCACATCAGGACACAGACAGTGACAAAAAAATTGAACGGGTTATAACCCTACCTTGCTTTAATATTCAAATAATTTTGTTATATAAAGGGGAATGGGATGTTAAAGAAAGGATCTGCCCCAGGTTTCAAATATGCTACTAATTAGTAGATGCAGTCGGTAGTAACTCTTTTTTCATTGCAGGTAAAGCATGGATTCCAAGTAGAAGCAATATGCCGTCATTGAGTTCTTGACAAAAGATGGGTGCAGGCTATCCAACATCCACCAGAGGCTACAGAATGTTTGCTGAGATGACACACTTAAGAAGAGTCACCAATGACAAAACATTGCTCTTATTAACCCCTTCAGCTCTGGAAGGTTTTACCCCCCCCCCCTTCCTGACCAGGACATTTTTTGCGATATGGCACTGTGTTGCTTTAACTGACAATTATGCGGTCGTGCAATGATGTACCCAAATAAAATTGACGTCCTTTTTTTCTCCACAAATAGAGCTTTCTTTTGGTGGTATTTGATCACCTCTGCGGTTTTTATTTTTTGCGCAAACAAAGAATTACAATTTTGAAAAAAACTATACTTCTTACTTTCTGCTATAAAACATTCCCAATAAAAAAAAATTAAAAAGTCTAATTTCTTCATCAATTTAGGTTAATAAAAAAAAAAAAAAATGTAGGTTAATATGTATTCTGGTAAATATTTTTAGTAAAAAAATCCCAATAAGCGTATATTGATTGGTTTGCACAAACGTTATAGGTTCTACAAACTATGGGATAGATTTATGGACTTCTTATCATATTTACTAGTAATGGCAGCGATCAGCGATTTTTTTTTTTTTTTTTTTTTGTTTTTTTTTTTTTTTAGCTGCATTAGCAGAAACACAAGATCTCTCTTTTCCTCCCTGACCGAACAGCAGTCCGCCTTGTTTACATAGGCAGGCCGCCGTTCTGCCTTTCCTCTGAACGATTGGCAGGTTCCGCTGATTAGCTCCTGATGTGTCCAATCACAACGGGACCGGCGTTCCGGCGGTGCGTGTGCCCCAGATCACGTGCACAAAATCACGTATAGGTACGTGATTTTGCGCAGCTGGGCCATCCTACCGCAGTATATATGCTGTGGACGGTCCAGAATCGATTAATGGTGTAATCTCTGTAAGCATTTTGTAGCCTTCTGTGGATGTCAGACAGCCTGCACCCTTCTTTTGTCAAGAACTTCTGCTTGGAATCCATGTTTTACCTGCAATTAAAAAGAAGAATAAGACTTACTATAAAGGAAGAGTTACTCTACCAAAATGTGAAATTTGAAGGACCTATGTAGGTTAATAGTTATGCCTACTTTTGCATTACTTTTAGTACAGCCCTCCTGTAAATGCACTATATTGTCAAAAGTATTGGGACGTCTGCCTTTACACACACACACACATGAATTTTAATGACATTCCGTCTTAGCCCATAGGGTTCCGTATTTAGTTGGCCCACCCTTTGCAGCTATAACAGCTTCAGCTCTTCAGGGAAGGCTGTCCACAAGGTTTAGGAGTGTGTCTATGGGAATGTTTGACCATTCTTCCAGAAGTGCATTTTTGAGGTCAGGCACTGATGTTGGACAAGAAGGCCTGGCTCACAGTCTTCATTCTAATTCATCCCAAAGGTGTTCTATTGGGTCGAGGTGCAGGCCAGTCAAGTTCCTCCACCCCAAACTCTCTCATCCATGTCTTTATGGACCTTGCTTTGTGCATTGGTGCGCAGTCATGATGGAACAGGAAGGGGCCATCTCCAAACTGTTGGGAGCATGTTTTGTCCAAAATGTCTTGGTATACTGATGCCTTAACTTGAACTAAGGAGCCAAGCGGAGACTGCAAGCCAGGCCTTCTTGTTCACATCAGTGCCTGATCTCACAAATGCGCTTCTGGAAGAATGGTCAAACAGTCCCATAGACACACTCCTAAACCTTGTGGACAGCCTTCCCAGAAAAGTTTAAGCTGTTATAGCTGTAAAGGTTGGGCCAACTCAATATTGAACCCTACGGACTAAGACTGGGTGGGATGCCATTAAAGTTCATGTGCGTGTAAATGCAGGCGCCCCAATACTTTTGACAATATAGTGTATATGACTTTTTAAATGAGTGTTAAGAATATACCTAAAAATCTGATATATACATTGTAATAAACATTCCTTGTAATTACCTGTGTTTACTGTTGTGTTGTACAGCAAACGGTTATCTGGTGCTGTAAACCATTATCAGTTGCGTGTCTGTTTACCTTCACTTTGTGTCCACAGTATAGCATCTAGAGTCCTTGGTCACCAGACAAGGCAATGGTACCTAATGATTGTCTGCTATGCAAAGTTAAAATATAACTAGACCCATGAACAAAAATGTAAAATATTGCATCGGTCCTTAGGGTTGGTGGCTATATTCGTTTTCTTTTTTCAGTTTAAGATCATTTTCAGCAAGATTAGGTACACTTCAAGAACATGCCCTGATCACCCAAGGGAATCACTCATACTGACCAATCAGTACTGAGTATGTATGCATACATTGTCATATTAGTCAAGGAAGATTAGGAAAAACTTTACCATATGTTACAGCATGCACTGGCCACCTGAGGGTCTGAATTATCAAGCATAAAATTCAATTTTAGAACACAGATTAAGTGATCAAAATATCACCACCTCACAGTGCTGATATACCACATACATTGGAAGGATAATCAGTCTTAAACATGGTGTTGATCAGTCACAGGGGCCTCTATCCTAGGTCCAGTGTGATGAATCTACTGACACATTTTATTTTTATATAATAGTAAGGGGGGAACTTCATCTGACCAGTGAGCCTGAAGCCCAACTCTGGGCGACTAAAAAATGATCCCTTGCAGTGGGGCTGTGCTCACACTAAAAGGGTTAATTGCAGTGGCGGCTGTTGCTCAATATTTGGGGGGGGCGCAAACCAACCTGCCCCCTCACACCGCCCCCACCACCCTGGGACGGGAAGGCAGGAGTATAGGGGCCTTACCATGAGGAGGAAGATGACAAGGATCCGGGGCTGCTCTTCACTCCAGGAGGATAGGGGTAAAGCCAGATCTTCTACTCCCAGCCGAACAGGTAGTGGGTGCTAAGACCCGATTGGCCGGGAGTCCTAAGACTCCCTGGCCAATCAGGTCTCAGTGCCTGCTTCCTGATTTGCCGGGAGAAGAATCAGGAAGACAATAGCGAATATTAATTTACTATTGTCACACAACTGGGTGGGCTCAGGGCGCAGTGCTCTGCGCCCCAAGCCCACCCTTTTTTAAAGCCAATTAGATCCTCAGACTCTAATCATGTGCTTCAAAAAAAAAAGACATTGAAATCAATGCGTCCGGCCCCCTGCATGTAGATTAGGGGCCGGGCGCCCCTGCTCCCCTTATGGACAGGCCAGCACTGGTTAATTGCTTGTTTAGGTCTAGGTGAACAATTAAAGGAGATTTATTTAACTAATCCTCCACTCCTCCCCACTGCTTGACCAATCCTTCCCTCCCACATTCCAGCAGATTTAGGGCCCTGACATAATCAAGAACAGAGCAGGGTACATAACCCTAACCTGGACATAAGGACAACGAGGGACAGTCCACTGCCAGATCACGGGGGAGCGTCTTCTACAAGGAGAGTGGAGGATCAGGTAAGTAAAACTGTTTCTCCTCTCCCCTAGACAAAACAAGCAAACACCCTTGCGATGTGGGCACAGCCTTACTATAAGGGATCATTTTTTTTAATCTGCCCAGAGCTGTGCTTTAAATCATCAAGCTTGTAAAAAGATCATGTAATGTCTAAAAATGTTTTTGGAAGGCCTATAAAACATTAATGGCAAATATAAAATACTGTATATTTTAGTGGCTCCTAATGTAGAGTGATATGTGCACTATATAAAACAGTTTGCATGCAGTATAGTGTATAGTATAGCATGCAGTATAGTGAATAGTATAGCATATAGTATGCATGCAGATTCTAAGGTAGACTTTCATTACCTAATATGTTGATAAACCATTCCTTTCCCAAACCAATGATCCCAAAAAGAGCTTGTCAACTAAAAGTTTATGTATTTTACTTTTTTCCTTAAGTTATATTATTTTCAGTATGTGAGTGGACTTTTGCAGTACTTAAACATAAGTATGTATGCAATATGTTGTGTTGCAAGGTATAATATATCTTTAATCTTTAGATTGTATAATGTTGCACGCTCTAAATATGGACTGTTCAGAAATACTGTGGTCAGCACAGTGGCTTGTGTGGGTTTCCTTTGGTTGGTCTGGTTTCCTCACATACTCCAAAGACAGGCTTGGCTCCTATCTAACTTAGCCTAGTATTTGTATGTATGAATGTGAAGTAGGGATCTTAGATCTTAAGGTCTTTGAAGGCAGACCCTGATATGAAAGTACAATATTTGTAAATTGTCAACATCATATAAATACTTATAATAAAAAAAAGCATTTATGCATCATACCATCATTGTCCACAAGAGGTCAGTAGAAACTGTGGTTTGTACGATGCACTTGCTTCGCCTGGTGCTGCTAATCACAAGCAGTTAGTATTGAAAGTTCAGCATACCAAATGATATAGAATACACTCAGCTCAGTGCTTACTTTTTCTTATGGTCTATAATCATAATCTGGCACAGCTCCCAGCTGTCCCTTTATTGGAGAGGCAGTCTTTTTCTTTACCCTCTGTCCCTCTTGCCTCCACAAGAGCCCCTATGTAAGAGGCAGCATGGAAAAGTATTCTCACTGCGTTAAATTTAGTAACACAGAATGGAAACATACAGTATCTCACAAATGTGAGTACACCCCTCACATTTTTGTTAAAATTTTATTATATCTTTTCATGTGACAACACTGAAGAAATGACACTTTGCTACAAAGTAAAGTAGTGAGTGTACAGCTTGTATAACAGTGTAGATTTGCTGTCCTCTCAAAATAACTCAGTGAAAATGTCCAAATTGGGCCCAAAGTGTCAATATTTTGTGTGGCCACCATTATTTTCCAGCACTGCCTTAACCCTCTTGGGCATGGAGTTCACCAGAGCTTCACAGGTTGCCACTGGAGTCCTCTTCCATTCCTCCATGAGGACATCACTGAGCTGGTGGATGTTAGAGACCTTGCACTCCTCCACCTTTTGTTTGAGAATGCCTCACAGATGCTCAGTAGGGTTTAGGTCTGGAGACATGCTTGGCCAGTCCATCACCTTTACCCTCAGCTTCTTTAGCAAGGCAGTGGTTGTCTTGGAGGTGTGTTTGGGGTCGTTATCATGCTGGAATACTGCCCTGTGGCCCAGTCTCCAAAGGGAGGGGATCATGCTCTGCTTCAATATGTCACAGTACATGTTGGCATTCATGGTTCCCTTAATGAACTGTAGCTCCTCAGTGCTGGTAGCACTCATGTAGCCCCAGACCATGACACTCCCACTACCATGCTTGACTGTAGGCAATACACACTTGTCTTTGTACTCCTTACCTTGTTGCCGCCACATACACTTGACACAATCTGAACCAAATAAGTTTATCTTGGTCTCATCAGACCACAGGACATGGTTCCAGTAGTCCATGTCCTTAGTCTGCTTGTCTTCAGCAAACTGTTTGTGGGCTTTCTTGTTCATCATCTTTAAAAGAGATTTTCTTCTGGGACCACAGCCATGCAGACCAATTTAATGCATTGTGCAGTGTATGGTCTGAGCACTGGCAGACTGACCCCCCCCCCCACCCCTTCAACCTCTGCAGCAATGCTGGCAGCACTCAAACGTCTATTTCCCAAAAACAACCTCTGGATATGACACTGAGCATGTGCACTCAACCTCTTTGGTCGACCATGGTGAGGCCTGTTCTGATTGGAACCTGTCCTGTTAAACCGCTGTATGGTCTTGGCCACCATGCTGCAGCTCAGTTTCAGGGTCTTGGCAAACTTGTTATAGCCTAGGCCATCTTTATGTAGCACAACAATGCTTTTTTTAAGATCCTCAGAGTTTTTTGCCATGAGGTGCCATTTTGAACTTCCAGTGACCAGTATGAGAGAGTGAGAGCGATAACACCAAATTTAACACATCTGCTCCCCATTCCCACCTGAGACCTTGTAACACTAACGAGTCACATGGCTACAGGGAGGTGGCAAATTGGGCCTAATTTGGACATTTTCACTTAGGGGTGTACTCACTTTTGTTGCCAGGGGTTTAGACATTAATGGCTCTGTGTTGAGTTATTTTGAGGGGACAGCAAATTTACACTGTTATACAAGCTGTACACTGACTACTTTACATTGTAACAAAGTGTCATTTCTTCAGTGTTGTCACACGAAAAGATATAATAAAATATTTACAAAAATGCGAAGTGTGTACTCACTTTTTTGAGACACTGTGTATATATATATATATATATATATATATATATATATATATATATATATATATTCACCAGCCACTTTATTAGGTACACCTCGCTAGTACCGGATTGGACCCCATTTTGCTATCAGAGCTGCCTTCATTCTTCATGGCATAGATTCAACAAGGTGTTGGAAACATTCCTCAGAGATGTTGGTCCATAGTGACATAATAGCATCACGCAGTTGCTGCAGATTTGTTGTCTGCACATCCGTGATGGAAATCTCCTGTTCCACCACACCCCAAATGTGCTCTATTGGATGAGATCTGGTGACTGCGGAGGCCATTGGAGTACAGTGACCTCATTGTCCTGTTCAAGAAACCAGTGGTGAGATGATTTGAGCTTTGTGCCATGGTGCATTATCCTGCTGGATGTAGCCATCAGAAGATGGGTACACTTTAGTCATAAATGGATGGACATGGTCAACAACAATTATCAGGTAGGTCATGGCATTTAAACAATGCTCAGTTGGTACTAAGGGGCCAAAGTGTGCCAAGAAAATATCCCCCTCACCATTAGACCACCACCACCAGCTGGAACTGTTGATACAAGGCAGGATGGATCCATGCTTTCATGTTATTTACGCCAAATTCTGATCCTACCATCTGAATGTCACAGTTGAAAATGAGACGCATCAGACCAGGCAACGTTTTCTAATCTTCTACTGTCCAATTTTGGTGAGCCTGTGCGAATTGTTGCCTCCGTTTCCTGTTCTTGGCTGACAGGAGTGGCACCCGGTGTGGTCTTCTGCTGCTTTAGCCCATTTACTTCAAAGTTCAATGTTTTGTGCATTCTGAGATGGTATTCTGTATACCTTGGTTGTAACGAGTAGTTATTTGAGTTACTGTTGCCTTTCTATCATCTTGAACCAGTCTAACCATTCTCCTTGACATCTCCTTGACATCAACAAGACATTTTCATCCACACAACTACCGCTCACTGGATATTTTCTCTTTTTCAGACCATGCTCTGTAAATCCTAGAGATGGTTGTGTGTGTGAAAATCCCAGTAGATCAGAAGTTTTTGAAATATGCAGACCAGCCCGTCTGACACCAACAACCATGCCATGTTCAAAGTCACTTAAATACCCTTTCTTCCCCATTCTGATGCTCAGTTTGAAATTCAGCAAGTCGTCTTCATCATATCCAGATGGTAAATGCATTGAGTTGCTGCCATGTGATTGGCTGAATAGTGTAGCCAAGCAATTGAATAGGTGTACCTAATAAAGTAGCCGGTGAGTGTAAATATATACAGTATATAATGTTTGCATGGCGTTTGTATGAATTCCCTCTAGTCCTTCTATTTTTAGGACACCTAAACACTTACAGTCGGGTCCATAAATATTGGGACATCGACACAATTCTAATCTTTTTGGCTCTATACATCACCACAATGGATTTGAAATGAAACGAACAAGATGTGCTTTAACTGCAGACTTTCAGCTTTAATTTGAGGGTATTTACATCCAAATCAGGTGAACGGTGTAGGAATTACAACAGTTTGTATATGTGCCTCCAACTTTTTAAGGGACCAAAAGTAATGGGACAATTGGCTGCTCAGCTGTTCCATGGCCAGGTGTGTGTTATTCCCTCATTATCCCATTTACAAGGAGCAGATAAAAGGTCCAGAGTTCATTTCAAGTGTGCTATTTGCATTTGGAATCTGTTGCTGTCAGCTCTCAATATGAGATCCAAAGAGCCGTCACTATCAGTAAAGCATGCCATCATTAGGCTGAAAAAACAAAACAAACCCATCAGAGAGATAGCAAAAACATTAGGTGTGGCCAAATTAACTGTTTGGAACATCCTTAAAAAGAAAGAACACAGCGGTGAGCTCAGCAACACCAAAAGACCCGGAAGACCACGGAAAACTACTGTGGTGGATGACCAAAGAATTCTTTCCCTGGTGAAGAAAACACCCTTCACAACAGTTGGCCAGATCAAGAACACTCTCCAGGAGGTAGGTGTATGTGTGTCAAAGTCAACAATCAAAAGAAGACTTCACCAGAGTGAATACAGAGGGTTCACCACAAGATGTAAACCATTGGTGAGCCTCAAAAACAGGAAGGCCAGATTAGAGTTTGCCTAACAACATCTAAAAAAGCCTTCACAGTTCTGGAACAACATCCTATGGACAGATGAGACCAAGATCAACTTGTACCAGAGTGATGGGAAGAGAAGAGTATGGAGAAGGAAAAGAACTGCTCATGATCCAAAGCATACCACCTCATCAGTGAAGCATGGTGGTGGTAGTGTAATGGCGTGGGCATGTATAGCTGCCAATGGAACTGGTTCTCTTGTATTTATTGATGTTGTGACTGCTGACAAAAGCAGCAGGATGAATTCTGAAGTGTTTCTGGCAATATTATCTGCTCATATTCAGCCAAATGCTTCAGAACTCATTGGACGGCGCTTCACAGTGCAGATGGACAATGACCCGAAGCATACTACAAAAGCAACCAAAGAGTTTTTTAAGGGAAAGAAGTGGAATGTTATGCAATGGCCAAGTCAATCACCTGACCTGAATCCGACTGAGAATGCATTTCACTTGCTGAAGACAAAAGTGAAGGGAAAATGCCCCAAGAACAAGCAGGAACTGAAGACAGTTGCAGTAGAGGCCTGGCAGAGCATCACCTGGGATGAAAACCAGCGTCTGGTGATGTCTATGCGTTCCAGACTTCAGGCTGTAATTGACTGCAAAGGATTTGCAACCAAGTATTAAAAAGTGAAAGTTTGATTTATGATTGTTAATCTGTCCCATTACTTTTGGTCCCTTAAAAAGTGGGAGGCGCATATACAAACTGTTGTAATTCCTACACCGTTCACCTGATTTGGATGTAAATACCCTCAAATTAAAGCTGAAAGTCTGCAGTTAAAGGACATCTTGTTTGTTTTATTTCAATTGTGGTGGTGTATAGAGCCAAAAAGATTAGAATTGTGTCAATGTCCCAATATTTATGGACCTGACTGTATTTGTAGGCTCATTGGTTTCTCTTTAAGTTGGCACTACTATGTGCATGACTAATGGCATTTGATAGACCAATTAATGTATTCAATAGGAGGTCTCAAAGGGGACAGACTAAAGTGTAAAGTGTATAGCTTAAAGTGGTGTTGAAGGATCTTTGTTACTTTCTTTCAAAAAAAAAAAAGACATGTTATACTTACCTGCTCTGTGTAGTGGTTTTGCACAGAGCAGCCTGGATCCTCCTTCTTGGGTCCTCCTGGCTCCTCCTCTTCAGCCAGTGCCCCCACTAGCAAGCCACTTTGTGGTGCGTGCTCGCTCCTGAGCCCCACTCTGTGTCCATAACACACATAGAGCCACGGGATTGGCCCCACCCCCTGCTCACTTTTTATTGGCTTACTGGCTGAGATTGACTGACTGTCTAAGCCAATGAGGAATGAGAGACCAAGGAGAAGCTTGGCTCTCATTCACATTGTTAGATCGAGAGGGAGCTCAGGTGAATATTAGGGGGGCTGCTGCACACAGAAGGTCTTTTACCTTCATGCATAGAATGCATGAAGGTAAAAAGTCTTGAGTTTTACAACCACTTTAATGTTCTGTGCCGAAGCTCTGCTGAATATATAAGCTACATAGAAAAATATAGAATGCCTTAGTCAGGTAATATTCACCAGTATTTATTAAGCCAATTAATATGGTAACTTTATACATTTTGGGTATGGGGCACACTGCATACATCTCAACTTCACTACATAGGATAGTTGCAGTGGCTGATTTAGTTGCTACATTACTTGTCACTGCAACTATTGTTATAAATACAGTAGATGTCAGCTATGGTCTCCTTTAATTCAGAATAACAGTAAACTGTGACTTTCAACCAGTATACATGCCAGGTTATTGGATGTGCTAAACTTGAATTCCTATAGATGGTATCGGCAGAGGCGTAACTAGAATCTTTAGGGCCCCAGTGCAACCATAAAGAGCTCCCCTTGCCACCAGCCAGGGCCCGTTCCCCTAGGCCTAGGGCCCTTCCCACTGATCCCCTGGCCTTTTACTCCCATTTACTCTCACATGTTCTGCAGAGGGCCCCCTTCCTGCTATCTTGCGCCTCCCATGGTGGCGGAATGCCAGGGCCCGGTCACAAGTGTGACCTTTGCGATCCTCATAGGTCCAGCACTGGTGTCAGTAGTTTTTTTTATTTTGGTTATTTTATTTTTTAGTTACAGCTATGACTGGATAGAGAAGGTACAGTGGTTCTGTGATGAGGACACATTTCTGTTGTCTCCACTAATTGGCACATGGGGGTCTTTTATTTTATTTATTTATTTTTAGGTACTTATATAGCGCTGTCAATTTACGCAGCGCTTTACATATACATTGTACATTCACATCAATCCCTACCCTCAAGGAGCTTACAATCTAAGGTCCCTAACTCACATTCATACACATACTAGGGGCAATTTTTAGACAGAATCTAATCAACCTACCAGCATGTCTTTGGAGTGTGGGAGGAAACCGGAGTACCCAGATTAAACCCACGCAGGCACAGGGAGAACATGCAAACTCCTGGCAGGTAGTGTCGTGGTCGGGATACGAACCTGCGACCCTTTTGCTGCTAGGCGAAAGTGCTATACACTACACCACTGTGCCGCCCTTTTATGCATGATTATATGTAAATCCTTTCATGCAGCAGTTTGGGTGTGCTTTACAAGCAGTCCAGTAATAGATGTTCTCCTAGGACACCTCACTACCACACTGCACTTAAAAGAGAAGTATGGGATTGGGCTTTTTTTAGATTAATACTTACCTAGATGGATGCAGCATCAGTCCGATCTGTCCCCTGGCGCCTCTGCACTGAGAACCAAGCAATCGAACACCCCAGATCGCTCGGTATTGACAGCTCACTGAGCAGAGAGCTGCTGACTGTCAGTCACAGCTCTCTGTTCTGCCCCCTCCTCGCTCACTGGAGCACTGGGTTGTGGAAGGGTGGAGCGGCTGGTTCAGTCTTTCCTCGATGACGCGGTGCCTGGACTGACTTCTCTGACGTCAGCAGATAGTGGACTTCAGCCCACTCTCTGCTGAAAACGGGTCACAGGAGTGCAAACCGAATTCTACTCCTGTGATCCACAGGAGAAGTACAGCCAAACGCGCTTTGACTATACGTCTCCTTTTAAGAAGGCATAGGTCTTTCTGGCCCGTAGTTCAGAGAACATTTTGCATTCATGGAAGGCATTCTCTGGATAATGCCATTGCAGAGGGGCCAACCTCCTGTGTTCAGAATGTAGCAGGCAGCTGCTTGCCATGGGACCTGGAAGTAAATGAAAACCACTGGAGTAGCAATGGCCAAGGGCTTTGGCCAGGTATGGCACATGCCTAGTTACATTAGTCCAAGCTGGATCAATGTAACTATGTATAAAATATCCATACCTAGTATTCATCTTTAAACCGTCTATATGGCTACGTATAGTATTTATCATATAAGGTTGCTAAGTAATTTGTTGTTGCATTGCTCTTCATAGTTTAATCTGTTTGTTTCCTGCAGGCGTCACCGCTGCCCACATATTCCTACAAAGATTTTTGACAAATCTGGACAACCTTGTGTACTGACTGAATATGTGGAGAAATACCCTCAGTATGATAATGTCCAGCCGCCAAATAGCATGAAACCAAAGCACGAGTACCAAGGACATCGTGGAAAAATGGAAGGAGTAACAACATTTAAGTAATGTTTTTGAATGCTTTATTTGGAATTGTGTAAAATTAATGCAGTTAACCTCATTAAACAACAAAAAATATCCTTGCACAGGGCCCCTGCACTGGAAGGGTTAAATGCTCATTATGTCTAAGGGGGATGGAATAAGGAATAACCTTATTTTGCATTCCAGTAGGTTCCATCCAGCAGTGCGACTGGTTCACTGCAACCTCCTCTCTAAACCACTCACGGTCTTGGTCGCATTCAGGTACAATGCAGTGTTAATAGCTCTGTATTGCCCAGGGACTGACTATTGCTTGGAGCTTCAGGGAGAAGAAGAGTGGGGGATATAATTGCCTCTTTATCTACCCCCTACACATAAAGAGCATATGATCCATGAGGCTTGGAGAGGCTCACTGCAAAGGTCAATATTATCTGATTCCCAGGGTTGGGTTTTAATCATGTGAAAATTAAAAGAGTTGTAAAAGCAGAAGGTTTTTTTCATCTTAATGCATTCTGTGCATTAAGATAAAAAACCTTCTGTGTGTAGCAGCCCCCCCCCCCCCCCAGCACCCCCTAATTACTTACCTGAGCCCCTTCTCTCTCCAGCGATGTCCTCGAGTGTCTTAGCCGTCCAGGACACTCCTCCTGATTGGCTAAGACACATAGCAGCGGTGCCTTTGGCTCCTGCGGCTGTCAATCAAAGTCAGTCAGCCAATCAGG
This sequence comes from Glandirana rugosa, assembly GCA_018402905.1. Lineage (NCBI taxonomy): Eukaryota > Metazoa > Chordata > Amphibia > Anura > Ranidae > Glandirana > Glandirana rugosa. The sequence continues at coordinate 1,261,218 of BLSH010179556.1, forward strand.
GGAGGGAGGGGGCGGGGCAGGGTTTGGCTCCATGTCTGAATGGATACACGGAGCTCTTACTCGGCTGGGGTGCCCTCTGTAGCAAGCTAGGAGGGGGGGCCAGGAGGTGCAAAGAGGGACCCAAGAAGAGGAGGATCCAGGCTGCTCTGTGCAAAACCAACTGCACAGAGGAGGTAAGTATGACATGTCTGTTATTTTAAAAAAAAAAACGAGACTTTACAATCACTTTAAATTGTTTGTACATTCTTTTAGGCCCCTTTCACATGGGCGTTCCGTTCAGGACGCACGGTGACATGCCCGCTGACATCCGATCCGCTACGATCTGTTCCGTGATCCGTAAAGTTAGACGGATGGAAACCCTATTTTTCCATCCGTCTGGGGATCGGATCAGATGACAACGGATAGACTGCCAGTTGTCATCCGATTTCCCATAGAGGAGAACGGCGCTCTGACAGCTCTGTACGGAGACGGATCTGTCATCCGTTGGCTCAGCGGGGATCAGTGGAGCAATCCCGGCTGAGCAAAAAACAGACCCCGCACACGGACCGGCCGTGTGAAAGAGGCTGGGGTCGCCAAATGGACTGGGGTCTCCAATGTTTTTTAGCAAAGGACCAATTTACTGATCTTCAGATTTTACGGGGACTAAACTGTGGCCAGTGAGAGTAGACAATATCTAAGTCTTAGTGGTCAGCGAGAGTAAAAAACCTGTGGTCAGTAGGAGGAGCAATATTAGTGGGAGGAATAGTGCCCCATCATTAGTATTAATGGGAAGAATAGTGCCCCATCATTGTTATTAATGGGAGTAATAGTGCCCCATCACTGGTATTAATGGGAGGAATAGTGCCCCATCATTGGTATTAATGGGAGGAATAGCGCCCCATCATTGGTATTAATGGGAGGAATAGTGCCCCGTCGTTAGTATTAATGGGAAGAATAGCACCCCATCATTGGTATTAATGTGCCTCATATCAGTGGGAGGAATAACTCCCCAAGGGCTGGATAAAGGCAAACAAAGGGCCACATCGGGCCACAGTTTGGAGACCACTGATTTATACAACAGGCAAAGAAAGTGCAATGTCTTAAGTTTGTTCAATTCATTATTGATATGCTAAAAAGATAGATCTGAAGAGGGACACTTGCTCATCTTCTCTTGATTTAAAACTGGCTTCTTAACACACTTAAAGTGGTTGTAAACCTCAGACATGAAATATGAAGAAAGCATATTCCTCTATATTGTGTACTTGCCCAAATTAAGAGCACTAAGGCCACTTTCACACTGAGGCGCTTTACAGGCGTTTTTAGCTAAAAATAACACCTGTAAAGCGTCTCAAAAATCCCTCCCAATTCACCCCAATGTGAAAGCCCTGAGTGCTTTCACACTGGGGCGGTGCGCTTGCAGGACGTTACAAAAAGTCCTACAAGCCGCATCTATGGGACAGTGCTGTGAGCACACCGCTCCTCCACCGCCCCTGCCATTGAAAACAATGGCAAGCGCTTCCGAAGCAACTGCACGCCGCCTCGGAAGCGCGGCACGCCGGCACTTTTAACCCTTTTATAACCTTTTGTGAGGGGTTAAAAGCGCCATGCTTCCGCCTGCATAGTGGCGCCATAGCACCGATATAACAGCAGAAAAGCACCGCCCCAGTGAGAAAGGGGCCTGAGGCTGCATTCACACTTGAGCGTGACATTTTTAGGCAGAAAGTCGTGCGATTTTACCGTGATTTTGTGGCGATTTTTACCACGATTTTGCCGCGTTTTACAAGTCAAAAGGTCACTAATGTAAAGAGCAGAAAAACCCCCAAATCTGCCTGAAAAAATACCTCCAGAACTTGTTTGAACTTCGCGCCCTTTCAGGCTTTTGGCTTCAGGCATTTTGGAGTGGAGATGTGAACCATCTCTATAAAGAATCATTGATTTTTTTTTCCCCCTCCTGCGTTTTGTAGCTACAGGCTGCAAATGCAGCCTAAGTGTCATTTCTGTCTGCTACTTCGTTCCTCTGCTATCATCAAGAATCACTTCTGACAATTTTTCCTGACACCAAGAGACCTCCAGCTGATTGACAGCCCCAGCTCTGTTCCTGCGTACTGTGTGGAGGTGGGGGATGTCTCTTCCTTCCAATCAGCTCCCAGAGCTCTCCTCACTGAGCTCTGCAGTGTGTAATTTCAGCTTTCCGCCCCCTGTTTTCTGAACTCTTAGAAAAGCTTTATATAAATTCATCACTTTGAATGGATGTGGAAAAGAGAAGACTGTAGATAGACCGGTACAACTTAAAGAGGAACTGCAGTCTGCTCGCATAATTTGTAATCAAAATATCTTTGCCATTTTGAAGCTTCCCTCCAACCACTTTGCATATTATTTTATATATACTGCGATTCTGTACTTGCCAAATATGCTGGAGAAATCTCCCTCCACTGAGTCTGGCTGCAATCATTTTAACTGTGGGCAGCTGAAGCTGCTGCCTGTTCACTTCCTGGATTTACACAGACACACAGAGGCACACCTCCAGCTCTGTAGCTCTCATTGGCCCTCTAATGACTCACCCCCACCCTTCCTGGCAAACTCTCAGCTGTGCATGATGTCAAATGCTGAGGTATTTTTCCAGCCAAGAAACAGGAAGTGGGCTGTATAAGGTATTTACTGGCAGAAAAAAAATGTTTTACCACCCAAAGTTAAAACAACAAGGGCAGAGGATTTAATAGATAGAAAGATGAAAGTTCCACTTTAAGTAGGAGGGTTTGTTTCATCACTGTGTATCACCTGAGGCCAGTCATGTAAGGATTTACAACCACTTTAAAGGAAAGCTCCACTGAGATAAATATTTTAGCCATTGCTGACCACTTTTGGGAAATGCTAGTTGCCGGACTGTCATATTCATACTTTGGCCTAATTTCTTTCTGTGTAAATGAGCTGGAACAAGCATGCCGATCAGGAAAGTCAGAGTGAAGCCAGGACCCCTGATCTACATATTTTTTCCATACCTTTGACTCAACATGTGCAGGAGCCATTAATTCAACATGACTGCTAACCAATTTGCATTTTCAGAAGGGGAGCTCAGAAATAGCACACTTTATACATAAAGCTGAACTCCAGGCAGATATAAATGATGCCCCTCTGGATACATTAATGAATTCTTATGCGTATTTTTTAAATGCAATCAGTGTAACTACAGTGCCTTAGTTTGACTTGCAATCCACTATATAGTAGAGCTCAGATTGGGGAAGGAAGAAGCAGCAGGAGAAGCCAATCAGTTGTGCTGCACTGCAAGGATTGCAGTGACTGATGGATGAGCTGATCAGTATTCTGCTTCTCCTTTTGCTGTCCAGTCACAGGCAGGAGGAGAGACAAGGCCTGTATGTGTTACTTAACTGCAGAAACATTTGGATTTCTGCTTTGCAAGGGCTGTGTTTTGTCCCAGAGCTGTGTAAAACTAAGGAGTGGATGAACAGAAATACAAATCCTTCGCCAGGTAAAATCACTTCCATAAATTTAATTAATTTCATCTGTTTAAGTTAGCTGTTTGCCTGGAGTTCAGCTTCATGTTCGCTATAGACATTAGACTGCATCAGAAGTGTACATGATAAGGCAGTGTAGTATAGCATTACGGGCTCCAAATCTAAACTGACCAGTAAGATTTTTTATCAAAAATTCATCAAGGGGCTCCGTAGATGTATGAAGGTCCTCATAGATATTCAAAATGTCACCTATTCTTCCTAAAATATGCAGAACTCAGGGATAATGTGATTGGGGCTGGTTAATTGTCTTGTATCTAAATACATTTCATGAATTTAATAACTAAAAAATCCATTTTACTGTATGTACATTATAGAAAGATAGCAAAAAGTATAATAGTACAATAGGGGTCCTTTGGGTGTAATTTCAAATAGACAATATAATCATTCTGAATCACTTGATTTTTGAAGTACATTTTGTATTTAACATATGTTTGTTTCAGATCAGATTATATCCCCTATGATGTAACAAACCGCCCCGTACGTCCTCATCAAGAATATCAACCAAAGCCAGGACATATTGAACTTGGGACAACCTATAACCGAGATTTTAATGCTCATAGAATAGAACCAGTGGGACCTGCACGTCCAGTAGAAAACAGACAAATCAACATGGGAAAGTTTGACACAAACCCTACTTATAAAGGTAAGATCAAGGATATGTAAAGGTTTGTTTTTAAAAAACAAACATGTCATACTTGCCTCCTCTGTGCAGTTGGTTTTGCACAGAGTAGCCCCGATTCTCCTCTTCTGGAGTCCCTCAGCGGTGCTCCTGGCGCCTCCTCTTCTCGAGTGCCCCTTTGGATAGCTGCTCTCCCTTGGGGCACTCATGCGGGCACGCTCCCGTGTTCTGCTGCTGCGTCCATTGACACAGACAGCAGGACTTGGCTCTGCCCTCCAGCTCCCTCGTCATTGGATTTGATTGACAGTAACGGGAGCCAATGGCTCCTGCTGCTATCAACCTATCCAATGTGGTTTCGAGACAGCCGCTGGAGTGGGTGTGCTCGTCCCTGTAGATGGAACGATCGGGCTCAGGTAAGTAAAAGGGGGGCTGCTGCAGTACAGGAGGTTTTTCACCTTAATGCATAGAATGCATTAGGGTGAAAAACCTTGAGGGTTTGCAACCCCTTTAATCAACCTGGGGTTAGTTGCAGTTTTAGGCTATCCGTAAAGCCGGCCATGCATGCATCAAAATTTAGCTGGTTCAGCAAGGATCAGCTGAGTTTCAATCCATGTATGGGCAGGGTGATTGTACAGAAGTCGATCTACCGATCGGATTTTCCTTACTTAATAAGTACCACTGGCTATAGCCAGCAGTGCTGATTAGTGCATTCTGACAATGGAGAGGTCCCTCCGCTGTCCAAATACAATAGCTCAGGGGGGAGGAATCCCCCATTCACATCAAGTGTGTAGATGGGGGAATCAAGTCACTTTTTTTGTTCAGCCCACCGGTTGCGTAAAAAAATGACTCTATGGGCTGCTTAAGACCCCAGTTTTTACTATGGAAATGGTTCACATATATGCATGGCAGTTTAATGTGGCTTAAGGGTAACTTGGAAAGACCACTGATCTTTTAATTTACATGCTTGTGAGATGCCATAAGGCTGTATGTGGGGTTACAGATTAGTACAACAAAAAATTGATATGACATCACATATTTTTTACGTTTACATTTAGCTTTGCTTAAATACAGCAGTATCACTTAAATCTAATTCATTTGACCTTGAAATAAGGCCTTTTTTATGTAGTTTTGGTTTTGTTATTGTTATGGAGATGTTTGTCTAGCCCTGATGAAGGGGGGACTCTTGGACCCCAAAACCGCATTAAATACTTTTTGGCTTGTCTCCCTGACTTTTATTGGAATAAAGTTGTGTCTGGACCCCTTAGCAGTGGTGTGCCGCTTCAATTTCCATTTTTTTTAGCAAGCCTTAACAGGCCTTAATCAATTGATTGAAGTAGCAACTACAATGAATCTAAATGCTATAAGACGGTTTCTCTTAAAAAATAAAGCTAAAGCTAAACTGTATAGTTTGTGATCTTTTTTTTTCCGCAGTACAACGCTGCTTTGTCTTAAAATAAAATGACAAAACAAGTACTGTACAGAAAAACACTTCAAAACTATATACCAACTTTCTCTGAGCCCCATCTTATCTCTACAACCCCAGTTATTCCCAGAATAGTAAAAATATAGACTTCAGGCATGTGTATGGTAGGAATTGGCCAGCATCAGGACAGTACACAAGCACTTTAATATGTGTGAGACCTTTTAACTTTTGCAGTTGAGGTTGACCTGCAAACATCATAACTTTTGTAGCTGAACTCATGCTGCGGATATATTGTGTGGCATCTTTACGGTGCCGGAGCATCACAATAGGCCTCAAACTCTGAGCTAAAATGCGGGATTTTTCAAGGGAATATTCACTTCAATTTTCACTTGACTTCCATCATCCTATTATTTGTCACTGTGGTGTAGCACTAGCCATAAAACTTGCAGAAGGGCTCTGACTCCATGACCTAGAATGAGAGCACATTGAAAGCCAGCAGTTTTCCTAGCTGCTATTAAGATGTTGGACATGGAGATCATTTGTGGACATTTTTACTTCTGCTTCAATAGCTGCAGAAGAGACACTTCCCTTGGGAAGGATGCTACTAGAGACAGTAGAAGGTGTGTAGGAGAATTCTGCTGAGGTTCAAGCAGTCCCCCCCTCAGGTAGCACAATGACCCTCTTCCCCACTTTATGTGGCATATCTTAAGCCTCTGAAACCCATTGTGATGCTTCCCTCCCTGTTACTAGATGCTATAGATTTTCTGGAAGACGCAGTAGGAGAATCTTTTGGCGGGGGAGGGGGGATGCAGAAAGGGAGTAATGAGTAAGATGAGTGAGTGCCTTTTGCTCCCACTGAGCTTTGTGGTGCAGTCATGTGTTTCCTCATGCTTAGGGTACCAAAACTGCTGGTACTTTTACCAGTCCTCTGCAAGCTGCCCCTACACAAAATCCTCCTTTGCTGATGAGTGCCTATCACTTTCCTTCACATCAAAAGTAGCATTTACAGACTGTCTGCTACCCAATCATCTGCCTCTTCCTCATTGCTAGGGGTAATGTTTTAGTAAACTCCAGCTGCCGGAGCATAACTGTCTCTTGCTGATAAATGTGTAGGAAGGACCACTGCCTACTCCCGAGAAGCCCATGCAGATAAACAGTGAGGAGTGGCCTCACCACTAGACCATGCCCCCTGACTTGTTTCACCCCGCCCACCGGGCTTAGTCATAGGGTGTCTTTTGCTGCTCCCTTCCTGATGTTCATTGACTGTTGTGTGGCTGAACCCTTCTTTCACTCTATGATCATGGCTCTGCCTTCTAAACCCTCAATAACTGAAAGAAAGAAAGCTTATGCATGACCAAGATCATACTCTTGCAGCACGTCAGTGCTTGCATGATTAAATAGTTCCATCTTCTCATAGCCAACTGACTGCTCTTTGTCTGGAAGGAGGAAAAACAAGTCTTTTTCAGCTACACCATTACATCCGTTGAGTGCTGTAGTGGTATAACAGGCTACATATGGAGCACATGTATCTTGCCTCTGGATGGTGTGGCCTGACCACCACTTTGTCCTGTAGAACCTGCCTGCCCCCTACTACCTCCATGTACAGAACCTCTGTCTGTCACTTTAGTCTGGCCTGCCAATTTATTTTTATCATATTAATTAAGAGGATTGCCTAAATGTTATGACAGCTATGGCAATACGATGGATCAATATGTGGTGCTCTGATGCACACTAGTTTAGTGCAAAGGTTTACAGTGGCATGCTACAAACAAAAGAGCAGCTTTGTCTGTGGCAGTAAAAAGCATACGATTCACACCTTGAAATGAATTTAAAAAAAAAGACCAACAAAAAATAAAAACTATACCCCCTACATCAAACCCCCCCCCCCCCCCCCCCAACGCTTAACTCCAAAACAGTTTTTTCTAACGTTGCTGACAAAAATGGATACAAGTATAAAATAACCACTGCAAGGGAGCCCAGCAACTAAATATCTACAACAGTTGTGGCTGATGCACACAAAATGGTAGTTCCTAAAAGAACTAAGAACAGTCTTTGAACTGTGAAGGGGGGGGGGGGTTACACAAGCATACAATATGTAGCCCACCACACTGCAATCCACAATAATTTAGTGTATTATAGCACAGTGTGGCACCTTATAGAAGCTAACTCCACCAATGGCTGCTGGGAACCCACGCTTTTATAGTGAGGGGACTGGCGCATAGCAAAGGTCTATTATTGTCCATTGTAACCCCGTTGATCACAGGTTAAAGGTCACACGGGGCATTTGGGCTACTTTAAACTGCACCCTGGTGTATTTCACCATAAATTTACCATGAACCTCAAGCCCATAAGATTTGTTGCGCAGCAACCGTGTAGCAAATCTAAACGCATACCTACCCAGCAGCATACACCATACACAATATAAATGTGAAAGCACACTATAACCCTACAAGTGTAGATCTTTTATGGCTGTTATTTATATGAGAATTATGTTGTGTTCTCATTCCAGAAGTTATTATGTGACCACTTGTCACTTTCATCCATTCATCATTGTGGCAAAAATTGTGTCAAGGCAGATAGTGATTTTCCAAGAACACGGTCGAAGGTTTGGGTGGGAGGTGGAGCATGTCTGAAGGAGGCAGACTTCCATACTCTCCTGAATGCCGGAGGGGGCCCTGCCTGCTGCCTACCTTGGATCAACATCATGGCATTATGTTTAGGGATGGTTGTTCCATTTTGATTTAGATGGCCTTTGTTGCAGCTCTTAAGAACTAGTTGTTCTCTCTGTTCAAAATTGGTGAAATAATAAGTGGTGATGCACACAACCAACTTGATGAAACTAACTTTTCATCAGAGGCCCCCCATTGTGTCAGAGTCTTCCTTCACGTCAGAGGCACTCCAACACATCAGACATCAGAGGCCCACCTATTATTTCAAAGTCCCCCATCACATCAGAGTCCTTCTATCCCATGAGAGGCCTCACTATACATTAAAGGGGGGGGGGGGGGGGGGGGGGGGGGGGGGGGGGGGGGGGGGGGGGGGGGGGGGGGGGGGGGGGGGGGGGGGGGGGGGGGGGGGGGGGGGGGGGGGGGGGGG
>BLSH010179556.1:1275136-1285854 GCA_018402905.1 Glandirana rugosa
AACAGGTATTTGTAGGACTTTGCAGGGAATGGGGGGGGGGGGGATAAGTGAAAACAGTAAGTGCAGATGTACTTGGAATAAAATACTGCAGCACATATTTGTTTAATGGAACGTCATAGTTCTGCTTTAAGTGTGAGCCTGTGTGACAAGCACCCTAAAAAAACCCTGCTTTCCATTTCAGTGCAAAGGTAAATTAGCATCTTTAGAAGAGGGGTGTCTTTAAAGAGTAACTCCACTTTAGTAGAAGAAAAAATCCCCTTTGGGTGCTCAAAATACACTGAGAGTTTTAACAAACTTTGTTGCAGATACCTACCTGTATTATTTTTTGTTTGCTATTTTTTTCCATAAAAATAGAGTTACCCTTTAACAACTTAACTTGAAATGGCAAAGCAAGTAATTCAGCTTCTGCGTTTGGTTTTAATTATACAAATTGCTTATTTTTCTTGTGTAGATTATATTCTAGTAAAATGAAAATTATATCTTTCTACTAGTTTTTTTTTTCTCAAACTGTCTTGTTTTGATCTTATTTTCTATAATTCTGTAAAATTAATTTGTTAGGAGTTATAGAAGCAAAACTTTTGGTACTCTTAATATTAAATTTCATTAATATTGAATTTCTTAAGAATATCAGCAAAACACAAATCATATTATGTCTGCAGATTTATTGTGTGCAACAATGAAATCTTTGTGTACTAAACTTGAACACTCCATCACTGTAGTGCATTAAAAATTAACTTTCACTAATAAAATGTCAGTTTCTTTGTCAGTATTTGCTTGGTGTTTAAACATTTAATTCAAAATCTACGCTTTCAGTTTCAGAGACGCTAAATTAGAATTAACTGTAACTGAATGGAGGAGGGAGTTCCAGACACTGACATGTTTTTATTAGAGTTGGTTATGGAGCTGTTAGTCAGTGTCAGGATCATGTAGTAGGAAATTGAGGATATTGAACTAAAGACAACGAAGTCAATGTAAAGCCTCTAATCTAGGCCAAGCATAACATAACTGTCAGTGCCTTCTCCTTAGCACTGGACGGAAAAAGTACATGACCTCCAGAATAACACAACAGAGAAACTGTATTTTATTAACGGGGTGTTAAACAAAAGGAAAAGAAATCAGTTTGCAGTTTAAAGTTGTCTGTCTAAAAAAACTGCTCCATCACAGTCAGTTGTCAGGAAGGAAGAAATGTTTCTCCAGCAATACGAAGCAAACACTTATGAAAAAATCTTTCTAAGATTAGGTAGTTGTGTAATACAAGTGACAAGCATATTCATATTCATTAAGGCTTGTACAATGAGAATACACTGTAGCAATCTATGCAGTTTTAAATGGTTCCCCAGGAAGTGTAAAATAATAAAAAAGTAGCCCTGGCTGCAATACTCATCTTCAACCCAGAGCTGTCCTCCAAAGTAATTATTTTTTGCCACTAGATGTCCTCAGTCTTCATGGTTAAATGAATACTTAAGAAATCCAAGAAATGCAGGGTGTCATGGACTAATTCCCTTAAGAGGACGTCACCACAGCTCCCTGGACTCACAAACAATAACACAGGGAGTCACACTAGTGCCATTGTGTTAGGACTGCTTTCTGCATGATTGAGGGCTGCTTAGTGCTGAAGAAGAGGTGAAGAGGACCTTGTACATTATCATGTGCCTGGTCTGAGGATTTGTGGAAAAAGTAATAAAAAGGCATAAAATACATGCTAAGGTTGGGGGGCAGTGATGAAGGACAGGGGGTTGGACAAGAGTTCACTTTTAGGCTTAAAATAGGATACCGAATTGGTTGGCTTGGATTGCTACAGTCATTGTTCAATCCATTATTAGCAAAATTCTGATTAAGTCAGGATTCTAAAGTGTGCCATCTTAGAGGTAGTGTTTGCTTTTAGGGATCAAACAATATATTTTGTGGAGCACATTCTTTCCTTTGGTACAGTATATGAAGAACTGTTGTTATGTGATTCGCCCTCCTAATGATGAATTAGTGGTGTGTATTTAAAAATCATTGATGATTCCAACACCAAGACTTACAGGATGTTGGTCTTCCACCACATACTTGAAGTGATAGTCTTCCACTGCAAGCTGCACTCAGTTCTTGGCTGTATGAGCAAGCTCTCAAGGCTCTCCATGGTCATGAACCCCTAAACATGTAACACTTTAATAATCCAAAAAAGGAAGGAGGAGCTGCTCATCAAAAAGCCAACTTGAATTTATTGAAGCAAAACAATGCACTGACAATCAACCTGGTGCCAAGACAGTCCAACATGTTTTACTCCTCCAAGTTGTAAAACACATTGGGATTTCTTGACACCAGGTTGATTGTTGGTGCACCATTTTGCACTTCTCTCATAACCTAATGAGCTAATCATGCAGCCACCTAATACAGCAGTCCAAGGCATACAATTGGCTGCTGGCAATTAACCCATTATCAGCTTCTCCTCCTAAAGCCACAATTTAGAATTTTCTTTTTATCCAGTATTACTAAAATATATAAAACATCCCTGTCGCCCGAGCGGCAGAAGACTACCACATGGGAAACAGTAAACAATAAAAAACAGTAAAATCAATTAAATCTGACTGCAACAGAATTATAAAATGCATAAAAAAATAAAGATAACATAAAGCATGCCCCCTGTGTAGCCTACCCCCATAGGGAGGCTGCTGTAATTGACTGGTTCTGATTGCAGAAGCTCCATGGCACACAGCAACAGTCCACTCACTCAGGCTCATTAAACAGTCTAAGGCAGTGGTTCTCAACCTCAGTCCTCAAGTACCCCCAACGGGCCATGTTTTGGGAACTTCCCTTAGATTAAATAGCTCTTATCAATACCATGTCATTGATATTGATTTAAAGCAGCTGTGCAAAGTAAAGGAAAACCTGAAAACATGTCCTGTTGGGGGTACTTGAGGACTGAGGTTGAGAACCACTGGTCAAGGCAGGCATCTCCAAACCGACTTCCAACTTTAGGGGGGCCAGACTGGGGTCAGCAGGAGTAGAAAATGTCCTGGTGTCAGTGGGAGTAAACACTGTCCCATCTTTAGTATTACAGGGAGAAAATTGTGCCCCATTATTGGTGTCAGTGGGAGGAATGGTGTCCCATCATTGGTGTCAGTGGGAAGAACAGCGCCCATCATTGGTGTCAGTGGGAGGAATGGTGCCCCATCATTGGTGTCAGTGAGAAGAATAGTGCCCCATTGTTAGTGTAAGTGGCAGGAACTCTGCTTCATTGCTGCTGACAGTGTGGGGAATAAGCCCCAAGGGCCAGATAAAAGCAAGCACAGGACAGCATCTGGACCCCAAGCTGCAGTTTGGTGACCACTGGTCTAAGGGATGTCTTTTTAAAGTTTATTTGCTTGTAGAACTGGCAACAGGAGTGGATTTGGAGTAGCATGGTATACTCCAGGAATAAAAAATAGCAATAGGAGGACACACTTCACTAGACTAGCCTTCTCCTGAATAGTCCTGATGCCAGAAGCAAAATAAGGTAGCCAGAATTGAGGCCTTGTGAGGGCTATCTCAGTCAGAACAACCACAGGCCCTCTGACCCAAAAGATACCAGCACTCAGTCATTGGGTCCTGAAACTTAGGGCTGTACTCACAATGTCACATGATAGCCTGATGCCTCCTTCTAGTATCCACTGGACACTCTTCAATAAGGGAGATGTTAAAAGAGGAGTAAAGGAAAACATTTTTTTTCCCATCATGCTTACCTAGGTGGATGCAGCATCGGTCCGATGCTGCATCTGTCACCCGGCACCTCTACACTGAAAACCGAGTGATCGAACACCACTGATCACTCGGTTTTCACAGCTCCGTGAGCAGAGAGCTGTAGACTGTCAGTCGCTGAGAGGCTGAAAAGGGTGTCAGTCCAGGCACCTGCTGGATCCAGACTCCGTGGTAGGGATGACACAGTGTCTCAGCTGACATTGGTGATGTCAGCAAACAGCGGACTTCAGTCTGCTCTCTGCTGAAAATGGGTCACAGGAGTGCAAAATGAATTGCACTCCTGTGACCCATAGGAGAAGCCCACCCAAACAAGCTTTGGCTGGACTTCTCCTTTAAATGGGGACTATGTGCAGTTTAGGATCTGCCTGCAGGAACAACGTCGGAAGCTGACACCGGATTTGGCCAAACTTTGGCTATACTTCTCCTTTAAAGCTCACAATGGAACAGGACACCTATGCACGCTTCAGTTTCCACCATCCTCCTTCCCTCTTCAGTAGGTTCTCCAGAATGGATCCTTAGCTTCAGAAGGATTTAGAGATTGCCCCCCCCCTCCACAAAGTCACTATATAGCAGTATACAGAGTCATCATATAGCAGTATAAGGTCACCAGATAGGGTATACAGGGTCCCAGATAGGGTATACAGTCTCCAGATAGAAGTATACAGGGTCCCAGATAGGGTATACGGTCAGATAGGGGTATACAGAGCCCCAGATAGGGTATGCAGTCACCAGATAGAGGTATACAGGGTCCCAGATAGGGTATACAGTCACCAGATAGAGGTATACAGGGTCCCAGATAGGGTATACAGTCACCAGATAGAGGTATACAGGGTCCCAGATAGGGTATGCAGTCACCAGATAGGGTATACAGAGCCCCAGATAGGGTATACAGTCACCAGTAGGGGGTATACAGGGTCCCAGATAGGGTATACAGAGCCCCAGATAGGGTATACAGTCACCAGATAGGGGTATACAGGGTCCCAGATAGGGTATACAGAGCCCCGGATAGGGTATACAGTCACCAGTAAGGGGTATTCAGGGTCCCATATAGGGTATACAGAGCCCCAGATAGGGTATACAGTCACCAGTAAGGGGTATACAGGGTCCCAGATAGGGTATACAGTCACCAGATAGGGGTATATAGTGTCCCAGATAGGGTATACAGAGCCCCGGATAGGGTATACAGAGTCCCAGATGGGGTATACAGTCGCCAGATATGGGTATACAGAGCCCCAGATAGGGTATACAGTCACCAGATAGGGGTATACAGGGTCCCACATAGGGTATACAGTCACCAGAAAGGGTATACAGAGCCCCAGATAGGGTATACAGAGTTCCAGATAGGGTATACAGTCACCAGATAGGGTATACAGAGCCCCAGATAGGGTATACAGTCACCAGATAGGGGTATACAGTCACCAGATAGGGGTATACAGAGCCCCAGATAGGTTATACAGAGTCCCAGATGGTGTATACAGTCACCAGATAGGGTATACAGAGCCCAAGATAGGGTATACAGTCACCAGTTAGGGGTATACAGAGCCCCAGATAGGAGTATACAGAACCCCAGATAGGGTATACAGTCACCAGAGAGGGTATACAGTCACGAGACAGGGGTATACAGGGTCCCAGATAGGATATACAGTCACCAGATAGGGTATACAGAGCCCCATATAGGGTATACAGTCACCAGATAGGGTATACTGGGTCCCAGATAGGCGCCCCCCCAAAGTCAGGACAAGTCCCGCACTTACCCCATCTGAGGTAGGCAGGTGTGTGCAGAGATCAGCTTGCGGACAGTATGTTGGAGCCTGGAGTGGATGGTCTGCGGCGTGGAAGTGGGGACTGAAACCCGGCGGAGTGCTGCGCCTGCGTAAGTAATCACACAGCCAGCATGTGTGCCACAGTCCCGCCCCCGCCCACAGCATCCAATGCCAGTCAGTCACTGGCTCAGGCTGCCAATCAGACTATGTGTGTGCGCCTGTTCAGCGCACACACATAGTCTTTAACCACTTCGATACCAGGCACTTAGAACACTTCCCGCCCAGACCAATTTTCAGCTTTTAGTGCTGTTGCGCTTTGAATGAGAATTGCGTGGTCGTGCGACGCTGCGCCCAAACAGACTTTTTATCATTTTGTTCCTACAAATAGAGCTTTCTTTTGGTGGTATTTGATCACCCCTGTGGTTACAAATAAAAAAAAGACCGAAAATTTTGAAAAAAAAAAATAATTTCTTTGTCTCTGTCACAAAACTTTGTATAAGTACATTTTCTCCTTCACTGATGGGCACTGATGTGGCTACAGTGATGGGCACTGATGAGGCTACACTGACAGGCACTGATGAGGCAGTACTGATTGGCACTGATGATGGTGCACATATATGCAGCACTGATGGGCACTGATAGGCAGCATTGATAAGCAACAATGATGGGCACTGATAGGTGGCACTGATGGGCACTCATAGGCGACACTGATAGGTGGCACTGGGCACTGATAGGTGGCACTGCTGGGCACTGATAGATGGCACTGATAGGTGGCACAGGTGGATACTGATAGGTACTGGTACATGGCACTGGTGGGCACTGGTGCATATAGCATTGTTAGGGATGGCACTGGCAGGTATCCTATATGGGCTCAGGGCCATCCCTACAGTGCACTGTATTGCCCTTACCTGGTGGTCTAGTGGGGGCTCCCTGGTGGTCCTGGGCGGCCTCCATATTGTCTTCCTGGTGGTCCTGGGCAGCCTCCTCATGGTGTCCCTGGGGGAGCTCCCTGGTGGTGCTGGTCGGCTCCCTGGTGGTCCAATGGGGTGATCCTAAGGGGGCTGCACTGATAAACGTTCAGCGCAGCCCCCCATCAGGAGAACAGCCAATCGGCTCTCCACTGCTCAGGTCTGCAGACCTGAGCAGAGGAAAAGCTGATAAAAGGCTCTTCCTATTTACACTGTGATCAGCCGTGATTGGTCACGGCTGATCACATGGTAAAAGGCTTCCGATGGAAGCCTTTTACCTTGGTCGGTAATGCGGTGGGTCAGACTGACCCACGGCACCACTGATTGCCGCGATGCGCGCCCCTGATCACGTCAATAGACGTCCGGTCAGGATAATGAACCACCCACCCCGCCGCCATTTGTTAATAGGCCGGGCTGGAAGTGGTTAATGGCTGACCAATCGGCTCACTACTTGCTGTCAGCCGACAGCAAGGAGCCGAGAAAAAAAAAAAAGTCAATATATCGGCACCTCCTGTAGGGGGCAGGGTTGACTTTTTTTTTCTTTTTTTTTTACTTGTCAGTGGCGGGGAGGCGGTGCCCAAGCGCCCCTTATACACCAACCGCCGCTGTGGGAGTAGCCAGACAGGAAGACCCTGTTGTACCAAAGCTCAGACTATTTATTTGCCTCTTTAGCCAACTACTGGGCACACTTCCCTAGGGATTGGTTGGAGCAGAATAAATATTTAGGTTGCCTATTTGCCTTGCTCAACCTCCTAAGTTCCTGAAGCTTCCAGAAAGTAGGGAAGAGCAATCAAACCTGCAATCTGTGACATAAACAGCTGCTCCAATGATTACAGAAGAATTAAAAAAAAGACTATTTGCCTAACAACCTAGCACCCTAACTACAGGTGCTACACCTGTATAATTAAAATATATGAAAACATATGTACAAAAGAACAACCATAGTCAAAAAAAAAAAAAGAACTACCATAGTCAATGTATACTTGTACATTATCTGCTTCATTCAAAAAAATATGTAAGGTCCCATTCAACGTTAGCCCAAAGCGTAGAGGTAATCCATTTAGGTTAAAATGCATCTCCAATGGGCCTAACTACCTTCTTTATTCCCTGTACACGCAAGGCTATGTGACCAACCCTACGTTATACACTGAAATGTCTAGCCACATTAGTAGACTGATTTTTCCATACATTATAAATGTGATTATTGAGGCAATCACGCAGCCTCCTAGTTGTCCTTCCAACATACTATTGAACAAATACTGCACATAATGAGATATACAATATGTCTTGTGTTGCAATTGATGAAGGTTTAAATCCTAAACTCTTTTCCACTCACTGTAGATACAAAACTGTTTCCTTTAACCACACAAGAGCAACATGGACATTTTCCTTAAAGTGAAGCCAATCATTTCTTCATTTGATAAATGAGGAAAAGTAGCCAAGGAGGATGCCCGTCAGGAAACGATCTCTAAGGACTCAACATGTCAGATGGGAGTGTCTATGATGTCATGACAGCGCAGACATGCTTCATGGATGCCTGTTGAGGATATATGCTAACGGAAGGTTGTTTTTTATCATTGCACATGCCAATGTTTTTATATTATTGGTGACCATAAATTATATATTGTCCATATAGAGAGCACTATGGTTTTTCTTGCTCTCTCTGCATGGGTGGCTCTTTGGTGGCAATATTATTGAGCAGCTGACAAGCAGTCTAAGGAGAGAGGAGTGAAGTACTTTTAAAAGCTGGGGATGCTTTACTGACTTCCTGTACTTCAGAGGTCCATCTCTGGAGGTGAGAGCATTACCTTAAAGCTGAGTTCCACCCAGAAATTTTTTTTTACTTCATTCAAGTCCTTTGCCTATATAGACTTACCTTTGAAGGAAAAACATTTTTATACTCACCCTAAGTCGCTTTTTGCTAGGTGGTTTCTGTATTCTGCTCCTATTTGGTCCCAGGCTCTTTTTGACTTCCTGCTTCCCCTGGCTTCCTGGGAGCTGTGGTTCATCATTTCCCAGCAGTCAGTGGGCTTCCCTGTACTGTAAAATCGTGTTATTTCCAGACAGGAAATGACACAATTTAAGGCGGGCCAAGTTTGAGGAGTGCATGATGGTTACCCACCATGCACTTCTTTCAGGAAGAGATGACAGGAGACCCAGGATGGGCTTCAGATGCCCTCACCTAAAATGGAAAAGTCCAGCAGTGAGAGAAGCGATGTGAGTAAAAAATAAATGTAATTACTAGGTGGTTTGAAAGTAAGGAAACAAAAGGCTACATCTATTTAGTATTAAAAGAGTGGATGCCAAAAAAAAAAAAAAATTCTGGGTGGAACTCCGCTTTAAGCACAAGGTGTGGAAATTGAAGGGCACTTATGGAAGAGTGTTCACACTTGCACAATAAGATTGGAGTGGTTTGTATTGAAAAGGACTGTGTTCATAGTCCACATATATACAGTATAGGACTGCATCTGGATTTTTGCAAGGAGTTTTTTTTTGTTGGCACTATTGTTTTATTTTCACATATTTATTTATTTTATGTATTTTTTTGACCTTACACTGAGTGGGGCTCACAAAAGTTTGTATTTATTTTATTGTATTATTTTTTCTTCATTCCACATTGTGATGAGTATTAGTATATACGTATTTATGGATTACATTTTGTAAAATTATAAGACAAAGGGAGTGCTGCACTTATTTTATTTATTATTTTGGTTTTCTTGCGTAAAGCACAAAGGAGTGAAAGCAGTTCTCTTTTTTCAGATATATATTTGAGGGTATAGCAGAGCAAGAACATTTGCATATTTGGTAAAACCTTTTATTTTTTGCTGAATGCCTTTAAGTGTAGCATTTGTATTTTTGATCACAGTTCCAGGTATTATGGTTTTCCCAATGCAATGGTGTATCTAGTAGGAGTTTTGTTTTATTTTTTATGCACTTTAATTACCTATGCTCTCTGCATACTTTTTTGAAACATAAAATAAATACATTTAACATATTAAAGAATATTCAGTCAGATTTATGTTGACAGGTATCAGGAGCTGTATGGGCTTCTGGTCATACTTGAGAATTTTTGCTACTGCTAATGTGTCAGAATCTAATAAAAAAAATCCAGGGCTGCAATCAAAGGTCAAGGGTTAAAGCAGATAGGACAGGTTGAGTGTCTAAATAAGCAAGACAAGAATTGGTGTGTAGACTGACAACCCAAGCACACAAGAAAAGATTTAGTGGAGCTTAAGGTTCGCTGAGGACAAGGACTGACCCTTTTATTTTGTATCACCTCCAGTGTCACAAAGATGAACTGACCTAGCTGAGGGACACTTCTACAATATGTCACTGTACCTGTCTTTTCTCAATTGGTGGCAACAGACTAGCCTAGCAGATAGGTAATTAAAGTGATTACAAAAAAGGTTGCAAGAGGCACCCAGATCCGTCAGGAGCAATTGGAAAATTGTAGTTATCATCAAGAATGGATCAGATTTAGAAATTAGGAGGCAAGTCTGGTTTTTACCTAGAGGGTCAAGATCAAAGACAAACAAAAGGCAACTCAAAACAGGTAAGACCACAGGATCGAAAGGTTAGTCAAGCTCTATGATCAGCTCCTGCCAGCGACAGATCAGTTCTCCGGGCCTCTGATGGCACGGGCGAGCCCGGAGAAGCACTGGATGCCGGCGGGGGGGAAGCCCCCCCCGCTGCTTGTAAGAATGATCGAGCGGCTGAACTGCCGCTATGATTGCTCTTACGGTGAAGGGAATCGATATCTGAATCATGCCTGTAGCTGCTGGCACCATTCAGATATCTCCACTCAAAGTCTGCGACTAGAGTTGAGCGAACACCTGGAAGTTCGGGTTCTGCTGGTCCGTCCGAACCTCGGGACAAAGTCCGGGTCCGGGTCCGGACGGAACCCGAACGATCGCACGGACAACGAACCCCATTGAAATCAATGGGGACCCGAACTTTTAGGCACAAAAATGGCTGTAGGAAAGTCCTGGAAAGCCCCAGAGGGCTGCAAAAGGAAGTAAAATGGGGGTAAGGGTAGGGCAAGCACCCTACAAAAAAATGGGGACAGGGAAATAACTTTAAATATTTTTAAAAAAATAAAAACATAAAAAAAGCAAAAATGGAGGTGAATGTGGATCATCTTCAAACTGTGTCTGAAAAGTATTAATGAACGGTAGAAGCCATATAACTGTTCTAAAATCATCTTCAAACTAGGGCAAGTGCCCTACAAATAAATGGGGATAGGGAAAATAAATTAAAATCAAGT
>BLSH010179556.1:1285864-1318676 GCA_018402905.1 Glandirana rugosa
TTTGTTTTTACCACATGTTACGTAAATTGTGACAACATTAATTGTAACAAGGACGAGGTAACTTGTCACAAAACCCCTGTGTTTTGGATTGGTGAAGGGTGGGCGTAGTGCAGTATACTGCAGCGTCTGAAACTCACCTCTATAGACTTACCACGGTCGTCGATGTCCGTGCTAAGTTAATAGCTAAGGGAATGGCATTCTCGTTAGTATCGCCGTCAAGTCGGCGAACTAGTAAGAATGTTCGTCGCCCCCCCGAAGGGGGGGCGGCCTCAAGAATGGATCAGATTTAGAAATTAGGAGGCAAGTCTGGTTTTTACCTAGAGGGTCAAGATCAAAGACAAACAAAAGGCAACTCAAAACAGGTAAGACCACAGGATCGAAAGGTTAGTCAAGCTCTATGATCAGCTCCTGCCAGCGACAGATCAGTTCACCGGGCCTCTGATGGCACGGGCGAGCCCGGAGAAGCACTGGATGCCGGCGGGGGGGAAGCCCCCCCGCTGCTTGTAAGAATGATCAAGCGGCTGAACTGCCGCTATGATTGCTCTTACGGTAAGGGAATCGATAATTGAATCGTGCCTGTAGCTGCTGGCACCATTCAGATATCTCCACTCAAAGTCTGCGACGTCATATGACGTGATGCGGGTGGGAAGTGGTTAGGTTTTGTGTCCCCAAAACACTGTTCAATGGAGCAGGAACAATGTTAATTACAACAGTGTTAAATGCATTGTACACCATTTTTGTTTTTGTTTTAACTAGGTAATAGTGTAAATATACTGTATTCAGTATACTGAATACAGTTGCAAGGAAAAGTATATGAACCCTTTGGAATGATATGGATTTCTGCACAAATTTGTCATAAAATGTGATCTGATCTTCATCTAAGTCACAACAATAGACAATCACAGTCTGCTTAAACTAATAACACACAAAGAATTACATGTTACCATGTTTTTATTGAACACACCATGTAAACATTCACAGTGCAGGTGGAAAAAGTATGTTAACCCCTAGACCAGGGATAAGCAATTAGCGGACCTCCAGCTGTTGCAAAACTACAAGTCCCATCATGTCTCTGCCTCTGGGTGTCATGCTTGTGGCTGTCAGAGTCTTGCTATGCCTCATGGGACTTGTAGTTCCTCAACAGCTGGAGGTCCGCTAATTGCATATCCCTGCCCTAGACTAATGACATCTCCAAGAGCTAATTGGAGTGAGGTGTCAGCCAACTGGAGTCCAATCAATGAGATGAGATTGGAGGTGTTGGTTACAGCTGCCCTGCCCTATAAAAAACACACACCAGTTCTGGGTTTGCTTTTCACAAGAAGCATTGCCTAATGTGAATGATGCCTCGCACAAAAGAGCTCTCAGAAGACCTATGATTAAGAATTGTTGACTTGCATAAAGCTGGAAAGGGTTATAAAAGTATCTCCAAAAGCCTTGCTGTTCATCAGTCCACGGTAAGACAAATGGTCTATAAATGGAGAAAGTTCAGCACTGCTGCTACTCTCCCTAGGAGTGGCCGTCCTGTAAAGATGACTGCAAGAGCACAGCGCAGACTGCTCAATGAGATGAAGAAGAATTGTAGAGTGTGAGCTAAAGACTTACAAAAGTCTCTTGCATATGCTAACATCCCTGTTAGCGAATCTACGATACGTAAAACACTAAACAAGAATGGATTTAATGGGAGGATACCACAGAGGAAGTCACTGATGTCCAAAAAAACATTTCTGCACGTTTACAGTTTGCACAAGAGCACCTGGATGTTCCACAGCAGTACTGGCAAAATATTCTGTGGACAGATGAAACCAAAGTTGAGTTGTTTGGAAGAAACACACAACACTACGTGTGGAGAAAAAGAGGCACAGCACACCAACATCAAAACCTCATCCCAACTGTGAAGTATGGTGGTGGGGGGCATCATGGTTTGGGGCTGCTTTGCTGTGTCAGGGCCTGGACAGATTGCTATCATCGACGGAAAAATGAATTCCCAAGTTTATCAAGACATTTTGCAGGAGAACTTAAGGCCACCTGTCCAGCAGCTGAAGCTCAACAGAAGATGGGTGTTGCAACAGGACAACGACCCAAAGCATAGAAGTAAATCAACAACAGTATGGCTTAAACAGAAGAAATTACGCCTTCTGGAGTGGCCCAGTCAGTCCTGACCTCAGCCCGATTGAGATGCTGTTGCATGACCTCAAGAAATCGATTCACACCAGACATCCCAAGAATATTGCTGAACTGAAACAGTTCTGTAAAGAGGAATGGTCAAGAATTACTCCTGACCGTTGTGCACGTTTGATCTGCAACTACAGGAAACGTTTGGTTGAAGTTATTGCTGCCAAAGGAGGTTCAACCAGCTATTAAATCCAAGGGTTCACATACTTTTTGCACCTGCACTGTGAATGTTTACATGGTGTGTTCAATAAAAACATGGTGACATTTAATTCTTTGTGTGTTATTAGTTTAAGCAGACTGTGATTGTCTATTGTTGTGACTTAGATGAAGATCAGATCACATTTTATAACCAATTTGTGCAGAAATCCATATCATTCCAAAGGGTTCACATACTTTTTCTTGCAACTGTATACTGTTTGCTGTATACTGTGCCATTTGTTTGTCTTACCTTGTGATGATGGGCTCATATGTTGTGGCTGTAGTTTGTAGTGTCATAGCCAATCAATTCCCCTACATCCATATATTGATCCCCATAACTTATCCCTATTCACAGAGGGACAAGCAACTTCCTGTTCCAGGTCACATAGCATCCAGTGCATGACTCCAGGTTACATCACACATTTGGAAGTGCTAATTTAATGTGATTAAACACACCAGCACGTTAACTTATATTAATTGGTCTCATCTGCAAAGTACTAGACTGAGAGACCCAGGGATTGTGGGATATTTTGTTTCTTAACAGGAAGTGTCTTAGGCTACAGACAGAGATCATGCATTAACCTTTGCAGTGCCATGCAGCAAGCCTTATGTTGAAAAAAAACAGAAATTTCTGATATAAGAATGTGAGGATTTTACTTTACAATAGACTGTGCGTACAGGCCAACAAATGACACCATGAAACTACATAATCAATGCTCATCTTATGCAGGTAAAAAACGCAAGGTACAGGTAGAAAGGTTTATAATCCCTTTAAGTGGGGAGTGTCGGACCACAGGAGAGTCTGCGTGTGAGAGCTGCAGGTCCGACTCTTCTTTTTGCTGTCAGCATGGGGTTTTCTTAACCTTTGCTGCAGCCTTATCTGGTGAAAGAGTAACTAAATGAGGCATATTTATTAACCACTTGTTGACCCACCACGGTGGGGGGACACGTGCAGGCACAATCAAGTACATGTACGTCATGTGCCTGCTACCCGATCACATGATCACAATATCAACAAAGCTGTCATGAATGATTAATTTATAACAGCTGTTTCCTATGCTGTGATTTGCCCACAGCTATCACATGGTACCTAGGCCAATCACAGCACCCTGTACCTTGTGATTAGCTGTAGCCAATCACAGATCACTAGTGGTCACAGCTGTCATTAATGTAACCCATTCATGACAGTTGAAAACATTGTTGTTACAATTCTCTTCACTGTAAAAAACAAACACAAAAAATCCCTGCTCACCCCTTCAGAGTAGTAGTGTTATTATGGTGACACTGAACTACACTGATGAAACTATGTAAAAAAAAAAATAAATGTAAAAAATGAAAAAAAAAAGTTACAAAATTGAATAAAAAAAAAATGATTGAAACATATACAGTATACAGTATCTCACATAAGTGAGTACACCCCTCACATTTTTGTAAATATTTTATTATATCTTTTCATGTGACAACACTGAAGAAATGACACTTTGCTACAATGTAAAGTAGTGAGTGTACAGCTTGTATAACTGTGTAAAATTTGCTGTCACCTCAAAATAACTCAACACACAGCCATTAGTGTCTAAACTGCTGGCAACAAAAGTTAGTATACCCCAAAGTGAAAATGTCAAAATGGGGCCCAATTAGCCATTTTCTCTCCCCGGTGTCATGTGACTCGTTAGTGTTATAAGGTCTCATGGCAAAGAACTTTCTGAGGATCTGAAAAAAAGAATTGTTGCTTTACATAAAGATGGCCTAGGCTATAAGAAGATTGCCAAGATCCTGATACGGAGCTGCAGCAGGGTGTCCAAGACCATACAGAGGTTTAACGGTACAGGTTCGACTCAGAACAGGCCTCACCATGGTCGACCAAAGAAGTTGAGTGCACATGCTCAGCGTCATATCCAGAGGTTGTCTTTGGGAAATAGACGTATGAGTGCTGCCAGCATTGCTGTAGAGGTTGAAGGGGTGGGGGGTCAGCTTGTCAGTGCTCAGACCATACGCTGCACACTGAATCACATTGGTCTGCATGGCTGTCATCCCAGAAGGAAGCCTCTTCTAAAGATGAACACATTTTGGCCTAAATTTATGAGGAAATTTGATTTTATTGAATATGTTACAGAAAGTAGAAAATATTGGGCTTTTTTCAAAATTTTGGTCTTTTTTCATTTATAACGCAAAAAATAAATAACCCAGTCATGATCAAAAACCACCAAAAGAAATCTCTACAGGAAGTCCCTGGGGTACAAACAAGATAGGGTCTGTAGGTTTGTTTTTAATTCGATTTTTTTTTTAAATTTGTATGTAAGTTGGAAAGGGTGTAAATCTAGCCAAAAAACATTTTTTAAGGTTTTTGAATAGCATAGGGAAGGGTCAACACCTCTGTAACATTTATTTTGCTGTCTGTGCCTCGATTCAGAAGATGTCACATCACTTTCTGTCCCTATAACTGTTGAATTTTGAAAATTTTGGGTTGTTGTGGAAACAAGGATTGGTTATAAAGCTTCAGTGGATACACCTTTTTCCCATGATAACTCTTAAAGGAGTGAATTTCCCTTCCTAGGGGTAGATTTCCTCTCACTTCATGCTGTTTTCCTCCGTTAGTACAGTATGAGTCGTATGTAAGTCAGATGCATGTAACTCAGGGACTGTCTGTATTTGTGTGAAAAAAATTATAAAAATGTAATTTGCGTACAGTATTGCATGACCACACAATTGACAGTTAACCTCCCTGGCGGTATTCCCGAGTGTGTCTCGGGGTGAATTTTCTGTACCAAGAGCGGTAACCCCGAGCCACATTCGGGATCGCATTGCTGGATCCAGGCAGCGTTACTCACCTTGTCCCCTGGATCCAGCGATGTCCCCCCACTGTGTCAGCGTGTCTGTCCTCCGCCCGATGCCTCTGTGTGCCGGGCTCCATTCCCTGCGAGCGTCGCGTCACACGGGGACGGAGACCGGCGGCAAATTCAAAAAGTGAAACACACACAGCACATACAGTACACTGTAATCTGTAAGATTACATTGCTGTATCAAAGCATTTCACATCCCCTTTGTCCCTAGTGCTTTGTCCAGTGCCCTGCATTCACTTTTATATTATATATGCCATTCTTTCCACCTGGAAACTTGAGAATGTCCATGGCATCCAAAAAGTGTACCTTTACGTCAAAAGTGTTTTTTCATCAGCTAGAAAACAGTGATAGTAAATAAGAATCATTTGCAGAATTGAGTGATACTGATTTGTGGGGAAATTTATCATCAGACACTGAAAGTGACGACAGCGACAATTCTGCAACTGAGCAAATTTCAGTGTTTTTGGTTTGATCACATTATTGAATACATTGTATTACTATTATATTATTATTTTTTATAATTATATTGTCTTAGTTATTTATTATATTATAATTTGAGATTTCGTGTTTCAAACTTTATCATACCCGGGATGTCTACTAGACTCTTATTTGGGCAGATTTAAGTGAGTTATTCCTAATAATTACATGCCTACAATATAAAATGCCAAACTTCTATGCGAAAAAATGTTCCGCTTTTAGACGCAAAAATCTGACATAATCATACCGCCAGGGAGGTTAAAGTAGCGCAGTGCTGAATAGCAAAAAAAATGCCCTGGTCATGAAGGGGGTAAAATCTTCTGGATCTGAGGTGGTTAAAGTATATGAAACCTAACTATATTACAGTAATACATTAAGAGGGTTCATTTGGGCTTTAATGAATCTATTGCTAAAGCTTTCCTGCATGGATCAGCATATAAATATCTGGATACTTGTAGTCTTAGTTGACCTGAAATATGGGGATCGACAGTAATTATAATGCCCTGTTCCTTTATTCCCCTAAAGAGGATGTTGTAGCTTGGCACATCCTTGTTGTATTTGCAGAGGCTTCCAATGACCCCTACTAAGTGTCAATCATTTGAAACTTCTCCAGGACTGGGAGCAGCATTCAGAAGCTCCCACTGTGCGCTGATTCCAGCAAGCCTGCATCATTATGTGAAAGCAGACATCAGCATTAATTGTGTCTCTTAAGAGGTTATAATTTTTATTACAGAATTTATGTTTTAAACACTCTTTCTCCGCATAGAATATTTTGTAACCTTCTGCTTTATTTGCACATAAAACTTGATAATACCACTGAGCTACCCAACATCTTAAAATCACCTTTAACATGTAGCAAAATATTTTTCCATACGAACTATGTAATGTCATTCGATACATAGGAAAGAATTTGAGGACGAGTAAAATAATCATCAGTGTCAGAATAACTGTAGTATATTTTATTGCCAAAATACTGAAAATCTGTTCAGGAGGCATAAAAACATTTTTATTATTTCTTATGATAAGAATAACAAGCTTTTTAGGAATGTCAAATAATTGGTATTAATAACAAATGATAGCAACGGTGCGTCCATATTTCATGCATACTTAACTGAAGACACATTTGTCATAGCCAAAGGAAAAAAAAAGTGCTATTATGTTGTCATAGTTGTCAAAGTTCAACATTAAATACAAAGAAGGGAAACAAAGAAAAGGGTTTGGTAATAAGAAAATATATGTCCCAAAATCTTTATTAAACACTGTACAGAACAATATATTGCACTTGAAATTAGACCATAAATATGTACAAAACACTTATTTTACAAACTTTATTTCTTAATTTATAAATCTCTAATAACACTCAAGACCCATTATTGATTAACACGACAAATGTACTGGAATATTTGTATACAGTAGTTCTCATCTAACATTCACTGATACAAGCCATGTGACTAAAAGTTTGCATATGAAGTGGTTTGGAAGCCAAGATAACATTTGATCACTGAGAAAAGTCTAACTTGGGAGATGACCTACCATACTGAGTATATTACACACCAGCCCAGCACACTTTTGTCTGGGGGTTTTGATGTTGATACAGGTTCAATGCTGTAGTATACAAATACGTTCTAATAAAACACCTTCTATATGGAGTGCTATGAAGAGGTCCTAAGGGATTGTACACGGGAACATTGGCATTGGCCTAGTGCATTCCACCTAGAGCTGATATCTAATAGTAAGGCATGGTCAACTGTTGTTCTGTAACATTGAAGACATTTTATAGCTAGCCCAAACCCCTTCTTCAGTTCTAATGAGTGTCAGGAAAATACCCCAGCATTTGTAAAAGCAGATGTAATTGTCCAAGAATAGGATGGGAGGTGAACTAATTGTGGAACCACCCTGAACTGATTACATAATCCCATCCTTGGTGTCAGAAAGGCTTCACATGTGTTAATCCTTCAATTTTCATGGCTGAAGGTGTGAATTGTTGTTAAAAGCCACCTTAGTGGTTTATAACAGCTAGAAACAGTAAAAGCCTTGTACCACTGTCTCTATCTTGGGGAAGCTACACCATGCCTGTATGAATTCCGTAAGTTACACAAAGAAGGTGTCCAACTAAGACCAATTGTCAGCAGCAACAGCTTCGATAATCATGGTTCCACAATTTTCATAGCTCCCATACTGTACTTGGACAATAACATCCGCTCTTCCATGGTGTGTGGATCAAGGTGTCGGTGCTACCTGTGCAGATATAACTGCTGGGGTTTTTTTCTGACACTCATTGGAACTGAAGAAATGTCTTGTATAAGCTATGAAACATCTTCAAGTTTACAGAACAAATCCACATGAATATGACCAACTACTACTAGATATACCATGACCTGGATACATAAGAACCTTCACAAACAGCTAAGGCTACTTTCACACTGAGACGCTTTACAGACGCTATTTAGCTAAAAATAGCATCTGTAAAGCGCCTCAAAAATCTCCCCATTCCGCCCCAATGTGAAAGCCCTGAGTGCTTTCACACTCGGGCGGTGCGCGTGTGTGACGTTACAAAAGGTCCTACAAGCAGCATCTTTGGGGTAGTGAGGGGAACAGCATATATACTGCTCCTCTACCGGCCTGACATTGAAATGAATGGCAAGCGCTTCCAAAACTGCTGCACACTGCCTCGGTAGCGTGGAGCGCCGGCACTTTTAACCCCGTTCTAACCCCCTGTGGGGGGGGGGGGGGTTAAAAGCGCTGCTCTTCCACCTGCATAGCAGAGCCATATCGCTGGTAAAACTCTGCTAAAACTAGCGGGGTTTTATCGTGACCACGGCTGGGCTGCTGTGTGAAAGTAGCCTAAAGCTGATGTTTCCAATTTTAGGTAAATATTGTCAGGATAATATAACACACACGTTTCTCATAATCATGCCACATTGTTTTTTAAATACATATGGGGGGGGGGGAGGGTAATTCAAAAAGTTTATTTTATGCTGAAATACTTGGGAAAGCTGGGGTTATCCTCTCACTGGCATACATAAGAAATATACAGACAAGGCAGATTATTTACCACACTACTGTCCACCTAAGTCAGTTTTTACATATATAGGTTTTTATGATTTTCAACTTTTTTTTACTTTTAAAGGCACATGCCATACTTTTAGGACTAAGTCTATCTTTTGTTTAAAAAAAAAACGTACGCACATTTGCATAACAATGCATTTTTTTTGCAAATGAGCCTGCAAAGCATTGCAATTGTGATCAGTGGACATTGGATGCAGTGCACAGACACTTCCTCCAGCTCCTTGTCCATACCAAGGAAGGTACTTTCAATTAATGCAGTGGTTCCCAACCTTTTCTAAGCCACACACCTAGGAAATGTATAATTAATGTTTACACTTCCTACAACAGTAATGTCACATTTGAGGATGAAGAATTTGAAATGCTAATTTTTAAACTACAAATACTACGGTTGAACAAATTGTTCAAATGTTATGAGTGAAACAATATACAATGATTATGTCAGATTTGCGTTATAATGCTCTTCAAAGCAATGCTCTGATCAGTTACTTACTTGACTTACAGTATATGTTAATTGCTATTCTCTCTTTTTGATTAAATAAACAAGATTACTATCTACGTGGCACAACCACCTACTACCACTGCTCAAGGTACACTGGCAGCCACTTTTTGTCACACCCCCTGAAATTCCATCTTGCACCCACTGGGGGTATGGGCACCCCAGATTGTGAACCCCTGGGTTAGAGAGCTGTGGTGATCACAGTACTTATGTTCCTTTGATAACTACAATTTCCTCTGCCATAGTGGAAGATGGGATTTGTAGTTTATTAATTTTCAGACCTCTATTAATGAATGACGCAATTGTACAGGCAGAGCCATGTGCAGCTATGCAAAATTCAAAACTGCCAGCTGCCAGGGAGAAGAACCCCCACACCCTGTTGGAGAAGGGGGGGATTGACTAGGGATCATGTTTGTATAATGATTAATGTTAAAGACTAGCTACATCTTTTATAACAAGTTACAAGCTCTAAAACAGGAGTCTCCAAACTATGGCCCCCCAGTTGTTCAGGAACTACAATTCCCATCATGCCTGGTCATGTCTGTGAATGTTAGAGTTTGACAATGCCTCATGGCATGTGTAGTCCCGCAACAGCTGGAGGGCTGTAGTTTGGAGGTCCCTGCTCTAAAAGATAGAGTTAGCCTTTAACTTTAAACCTTATGCAAATGAAAGAAGTCCTATATACTCTGCTGTTTTCATTGGTAGTTTTAAGCTAGGTTTCCCTGTGGCCACATTTGCATGGACACA
The DNA here is from genome assembly GCA_018402905.1 of Glandirana rugosa. NCBI lineage: Eukaryota > Metazoa > Chordata > Amphibia > Anura > Ranidae > Glandirana > Glandirana rugosa. The sequence continues at coordinate 1,295,864 of BLSH010179556.1, forward strand.
GCAGCCCATTCATTTAGTCTAGCACGGGATAATGGGCGGCTGTTTCCAGTGCATGGAGGTGCCATTAAAAATTGATGGCATTCCCGTGCATCTACTAACAGTAGCATGTTTTTGCTGTGGGTGCTGGAAAGCGTGCCATTTACACTCAGTTCTGCACCCACAGAAGTTTTAACCTAGCCTTAAATAATAGAAAACAAAGATAACTGACAGAAAGCTATGCCAGACAGTTATAAAATAGTAGGGAAATGAATTTTGTCATTAGTTCCACACAGAGTAAAAAAGTTGTTTCCAAGGCATTTCTGTTTCATTTCCCCGTAGTCATTTCTCACAATTTGGAACCGCTAGGCAGGGTAATAGGCTAATAAAAAGAGAAATATTTATTTTTTTTCTCTTCTCTTTATGCAGTCTCTCGAGGTAACAATGGAAACATTCTAATGTTGCAAAGGAAGATATACTTCTGGAATCGAGCTCCTTCTAAATAATTCTCTCCTATTTCTAGAGTAGCCTCAAGGCACCACCCTTGAGGTTTCTTCAGGGGTGTCTTGGCAAACTGCCTAAAAATTTATCAAAAATTGTAAACAAGCCAGCAGGTGGACGAAGCCTGACTTTTAGTTGCACAAAGCCACAGGTTTTCATTGTGCATCATTACGACTTTCTATACACTTGCATCCTAACAACCATCAATGTCATCAGCTGATAAGGAGGATGTCAGTTGCCTCCACAGCATCCTTGTTTGACCCTCCTGTGCCCCTCTCCCTCAGCACTGGGGTCACATTAGCTGACCGATGAAGACAAATTGAGGGAGAAGAGAAACACTGGAATACTAGTCAGTACCATTGTGCAAAAGTTTATTTGCTTTGGAAAAATAAATCACCTCTAACGTTAGGTGCCCTACGTGTGGATTTTGCTGCATTCTGTAAAGCTATTAGAATAGTTTTTTACATTTTAGAATGGGGTGCCTTGAGACTGTCCATAATTTTTAAGGGTGTCTTGAGATTGTCTATAATTTTATAGGGTGCCTTGACTGAAAAAAGGTTGAGAAACACTACTCTAGACATACAAGAAAACAAACTGAACATTTTAATTTAGGCAACATGAGAAAAGTTGCCTGTGCATGCATAAATGGACAAACTAAGCATTATATAGTATTGTCATAGTTCATTATTCCACTGCTTTGACTAAGAATGTTGACGTTATAAAAAGGAGCCTTTTCATTTTTAGGTGTAGTTATAAAAAACATTGCATAACTAGTTGGCCAGCGAAACTGCTGGTACATTCATTCTGTGCAAATGGGGCAAATTGAATGCTGTCCTTCTAATTCCCCTACAGGTTGAATGTTATTCACACATTAAAAATGTGCAGGAAAACACTGCATTATGTCCACTATATAGATCTAAAGATCATAAGAAATATAGATAGATCTAAAGATCATAAGAAATAAGTATTTTTTTCTTATGATCCTCAGCTCCATCTAGTAGCCATAATGTGATATTTACCCCACACATTTTAATGAATTAATAAACATTCACACTATAAAGCAGGGCTATCCAAACTTTTCAATGAGAGACACATTATATATTTTACAAATGCTCAAGAAATAAATGACTGACTAAAATTGAAATGAATAAATACGTTGGAGATTTTTGAAATCAGCATGATATGATTCAGAACAATAAAGAAAGAACTTAATTAAATCAGAACCTTACACAATTGTCCCCATCAGAATCTCCCCTTATATCAGGATCCCCATGAAAGTCCCCCATTTACATTAGGGTCCACCCTTGCATACTCTTGTGAATAGTGGGGCATCACCCACAGTTCTAGCAACCAACAGCGGTGCAAAGACACAATGGTGTAGCTGTGGGAAGTGTGAGGGGTCACTGATTCTACATAAAATATTGCAGTGGGCTGTATTTGGCTCATGGCCGGTAGATTGGAGACCCCTGCTGTAGAGGTAATAAAAGGGAAACATTCCATTTTGTCCCATCTTCACAGGCTAAATGTACCAACAGTTTTGCTGGCCAAATAACTATGCATTGTTTTGAATAAACACACCCTTTAATGTAAGAGATATCTAGGAAAAGTGCAATAACCCATAACGATAGATCAGAATACTTCTTTTTACTGAGCTCCTTTTAGCAAACTGAGAACGTATTGGTTGTCTTACTGAGTGAACCTGTACCTTTGTATGTAACTGTGGTTCAGTCCTCCTTTTGTGATAAAATATGGCACAACTGACAGAATTAATACTGCTAATGGATTGACACTCACTTTATAACACACACACACACACACACTCACATAATATATGCTCACCACAACAGATACTATTGCTGCAGTGCTAGATTTAAACTTATAGAATACCTTGAATATTGTGAATTACTGTACTCTTCTATGCAGGTAGTAAAGGATGTTGAGTGGGTGGTTGAGTTATGTAGCCACTTATGGTAACAAACCCCCCAAAATAAAAATAATACTTATGCATTAAAAAGATTTGGCAAAGTATTTGCCGATTGAAAATTGTGAAGAATTAGTTATTTGTTCAATGTTTATTTGAATTAGCTGGAACAATGAATTAATTGATTGTTGAAGACCGTATAGAATGACACAAGTTGCATGGCCATATATTTACTAAGCCCAAACCTACTACAGCCACAGAGCATATGGCCAGACTACTGCTAAGTAAATACAGCATGACTCTGCATTCTATACATATCCAACCTTCATACAGTCTTCACATCGGATTATACAGCTGATGACTCTCTATCCTTCTACAATGATGTACTATAACAATTTACAGAAATGCTTCTCTCCATCAAAAGAACCTTTGATGTTGCGTCAGTTAATTTCACTCTCCTTTTTGTAACTCTATTCAATGGAAAGCCCCATACCGCGTGAAAACATAAGCAGCTTAGTTCATGTTTACCCAGCAAAGTAAAAGAAGCAAGTGTGGTTAAAATGAAATCAATAACATGCTCAATTTAAGCTACATAACCTAACACTGACCTTACATAGGCCATTTACTATATTGTGACCCATGTCACAGGCACACTTTTTATAGTACAATTTATCTAGATGTCATAGTGAGCCCATTCAGCACTAGGGTATATTGTATAAAAGCACCATGGCTAATAGACATAAAAATTGGATTATGCCAAATAGGTTTTAATAATATAATGAATCTACAAAAGCTTCAGGTGCTTATCAGATATGACTTTATTTAATATTGAGTTGTCACAGCATGAAGGTGAGATATTTCCAACTCCCATCTAATTTCCTGTCTAGTAATACCATATAATACTGTGAATTGAGGCCTTTTAGCCTCTTTTTGCATAAAATAGTGGGTATGAAACAAAAGGCTACACTGCAAAGGTACAATGTTGACTGACATTCTTTGTAGATAAGGAATCTTTTAAACTTTATTTAAAGTTTGAAACTTCAACTTCTTAACACCACTCATTTTAAAGTTTGAAACTTCAGCTTCTTAAAACAACTTATTTTAAAGTTTGAAATTTTAGCTTCTTAACATAAAGTATTTTAAAGTTTGAAACTATAGTTCCTAACATAATTTATTTTAAAGTATTTCGTTGTCTAATCCTGGTAACACCTAGACAAGACTTTTCAGCCTCTTTTTGCATAAAATGGTGGGTATAAAACAAAAGGCTTTACTGCAAAGGTACAATGTTGATTGACATTCTTTGTAGATATGGAGTCTGTAAAACTTTTTCTAAAGTTCACCATTTTAGCATCTTATCACAACTTATTTTAAAGTTTGAAACTTCAGCTTCTTAACAAACCTTAAAAGCAACATGGCTACTAGACTTAAAACTTGGATTATGAAAAATTTGTTTTATTAATATTATGAATCTATAAAAGCTTCATGTGCTCTTCAGATATGACTTTATTTAATACGGAGTTATTACAGCATAGGGGTAAGATATTTCCAGCACACATCTCATTTCCTGTCTAGCAATTCCATATAATACTGTGAATTGGGACCTTTTAGCCTCTTTTTGCATAAAATAGTGGGTATGAAACAAAAGGCTACACTGCAAAGGTACAATGTTGACTGACATTCTTTGTAGATATGAAATCTTTTAAACTTTATTTAAAGTTTGAAACTTCAACTTCTTAACACCACTTATTTTAAAGTTTGAAACCTCAGCTTCTTAACACAACTTATTTGAAAGTTTGAAATTTTAGCTTCTTAACATAAAGTATTTTAAAGTTTGAAACTATAGTTCATAGCATAATTTATTTTAAAGTTTTTAGTTGTCTAATCCTGGTAACATCTATAAAGCCGGGTTCAGCCATACAGACTATTTATTTCACTTTTAAGTTTATGCTTTTCTGTTTCCAGTGGGCCACAGGGGTATTCCATAGAATAGACCTCTAAATTCTAAATATTAAACCTAAATGTACAAACTTTTTACAAGTTTTTGAGGATCCTTCTCATCTCTTCAGTTTACCGCAGTGCACGGTTTTTCAGGAGTAGTTACGCTCCGTTACACGATTCACAACATCTCTGTTTGTAGAGCTCTAATAAGCACAGCTTAAGCTGTTTTACAAATGTACAGTAGTGAGTTGTATCCTTGCATTCTCCTTCTGTAAAATAAAAGATCTAATTAAAACACAACGGTGGAAAAATAAGGCACAGCATACTGCAGAACATAACACCATGTTAAAGTGTAGCCATCACGTACAATGAGAGCAACCATTTTGATTTATTATGCGGAGGAACTTTGATTATATCATAATACCAGTAAAACAATAGTTCTTGTGGAATTTATAGGCTGGAATATACATGTCTCTGCTTTTTGCCGGTGATGGGTGCACTTTAAATGTTGTGTCGCGAGTAGTGCTCTTTTCTGGCAATTATACACATCTGTTAGGGAGATTTTGTTTTTAATACAATTGTCAATGATTGTAATAGCCAAATATTTGCATACTTCCACAGGATGTAATATTGCAGCGCTGCCAAGTCATGGGCCTCCGTTTCCACACGCAGTATTGATCAGCCAAGACTTTGCCGTTCTTCCTATGCACACAGTCTACTTTCCGAGACTGAAAACCATTTCCACATGCTGCAGTGCACGGTCTCCAGGGGCCTGTCCTCCAGTACACATCGCACATCTCCGAAGAACAGTCCCTTCTGGAAGCAAGCCTGGGGATAAAACACACCACAAAACATTTCCCTTTAGTAATCCAGCTTCCAAAACAGCACATACAAAGAGTCAAGGCTTTGATAGCATCACAAAGAGAATGGGGTAGATTTAGTAACAGAGTAGAGGCTCTTCACTTAGCAAATAGAATGTAATCAAACAAGGTGTACCTCATTTGATTTGAATACCTAGCCCTGTGCTAGCAAAAGCCCTGCCTTTTTTAATTCTCCCAGCTTGGGTGTTCATAGCATCACTTTATCTGGAACTAAACTCTCTCAAAACTCTCTCAATTAGCATGAACTATTTTTCATCCTTATGCTGCTAGCATTAGTAAACAAATAGAAAGGTATATTATATTTACATGTTTTAAACTTTTTTACATTTCTTCAGTTGCTTTCTGGTTTCTGGCCTAGGCCAAAATGATGTCATAAATCCTAGTAGGGAAGGAAGGTGGAGTGGCTTTCTCAGCTAAGCATGCTCTCCTGCCTGCACGCCTGAGCTGAGAGCAGATGGATTCTAGGAAATAAGTTCTACATGAATCATCTTGAGATCCCCCTTGGGAAGACACTTGACCCTGTGTCGATATGCGTAGGGAAGGGGCGAGGACGGTGAAGGCACCCGGACCCTTACGAGGAGTTAGCATTCATCGGGTAAACAGTGGTTGTGCGGCTTTGGGGCATTTACACCACTGCCTGTTTTAGCCTGGTGCGCTGGAAGCACCAGGAATTTGTGAGTACCCTATTTGGATTATTTTAATAAAGTTAATGTTGTAATGATATAAGCACTATTGGAGTTTTCTTATATCCATATGCACCTTGATGCTATCCACTGATGGGGAGATTGTTTATAAGGAAGAAGAAGCCAGGAGGTATAGGCCCACCAGATTGAGCCCTGGAAAGGTGTCATGAACCATGAATCAGACCAAGACAGAAGTCCAGTAAAATCACACTTTTTAATAAAAAGGTAAAATGATATAAACAGAGTAAACATGGTCAAAACATAGCCAGGGTTCAGTAACCAGAGTGAATAGTCAGAGCAAGCCAGTGAAACAGGAGTCCAGAGATCAGCAAGGTGAAACAAATGGCATGCAGGGTTAGGAGCCAGGAGGAGAGTAAGCCAAGCAGGGTCTTGAATCCAGGAATCAGAAGGGAATATCAAACAGGCAAAGTCTTTCACAGGAAAACACAGCAGAGATTTCTCCAGAGACTTTGATCAAGGCGAAGGCATCTGTGATCTGATCCAGGCAGTTTATATAGTAGCAGAGCTGGCTTAACAAGGCAGGATATGATCATCAGGTGAGTCAGAGTGGAAGCTAAGACTGGCAATTAACCCTCAGCTGAGCAGCTTGCTCTGAGAAGGGAGAGCTGAGCTCAGCCCTGACAAGAGGCTCACAAGCGCTATTTGACCCAACTTAAAGCATTTGTTAACCCAAAAAAAAGCTGTTCCTGTCCCTTTAATGTGCAATTAGCAGCATGGTGCGTTTGCTTTTTAAAGTATCCCTCTGTATCTCCTACAATACCTGTTTCAGAATGCCAGGTCCTGGCTTCCTCTTGAGTGCAGACTGCCATTATCATGTTAGCTGAGGCTCTGAGATCGTTGTCTGTGCGTGTCTGTGTCACTCACAGCTCACCTGTTCTTCTCTGTGTCTGTGTTCATCTCCCCCTCCTCCCCCTCCCTCTCCCTGTCTGCACCTAGTCTGCAGTGAGAAAAACTATCTGATACACTCACTCCCCCCCTCTCCTCTCCTCCCCCCCTTTTCCTCTCCGTACACACTTAGATTACAGCACGACCACAGGGAGGAAGATAACAGATTCCTCTTTTGACGTATCTTGCATACATCAGAAGGAATCTGTTTCCCTCCTACTGGGCACCCTCGGCTGGATACAAGGAAGAATATAGGACACGTGACAGTGCACAAATTGGCTCAAAAAAGATATTTACAGAGTAAAAAAATAATAAGAAAGACGCTGCCATACTTATTGAACCTTGTACTGTGTGCTAGATTAATTGGGTTAACAACCACTTTAAGTGTGGGGTCACACGCTTTGAGGTGAGAGCCAGTCACAATCACCTGACATGCGAATAGGATGCGGAAAACCCGCATTCAATTCGCAATAGTGTGAACCCAGCCTTAAAGTGACACTAAAGCCTCCTATCCTTTACAGCCAAGGAAGCTATCATCTTAGCATGTTTGATCTGCAATTGTCATGGTGCTACACATGTGATCAGCTATGACATTAGCTATTGTATGACTTGATAGTTTGGTTGACAGCTGACATAAGCCTACTAGTAACCGAAGGCATCCCTTTAATGTAACTGTTTTGGTTAAATCCTTGGGTTCTGTGGTTCATTTACATTCAATCAATGTCCAAATAATTTGGGATCAGATCATGTTCATGCAGTTCTGCCACCTACTTTATCTCAGACTACTATGAAGGTAATTAGTGTGCTGCAGCAGTATATATAGTTTTACTAAATATCTGAGAAATGTTGGAAGTAAATTGAAGATGGAGAGTTAGGGGGCTCTGTAATTATTTCCATTTCATTTTCAGATGGTCCAAACTACTACCAGAGCTACTCAGTAGCCTAAAGGCCCGTACACATGGTACAATTATCGGCCAACAACGGTCGTACGACAGCCTGTCGTTCGATAATCCGATCGTCAGTACGCACCATTCGACAGCCAATTTTCAATTATCATCCAACGGAAGTTGTATGTGAAGACTAGAAAACTTTTGTCTGCCAACAAGGCGTTGGCCAATTTTCGGCTGGTGTGCACAGAAGTTGGCCAAACAAAAGTTGGAAGTGCAAACACGCATGCTCGGAAGCCAGGAAGTGTCCGGTCGTGTAAAATTGCGTCCGTAATTCACAATTTGCATTCTCCTGAACTTCCTCTTTATACGCTCTTAACATGTTGTTACATTCGCATTTGTTGGACGATAACTTGACTTCACGTCAGTGTGCTAGACAAAATCATGGATAGCCAATTTTGAGTCGTACAACTATCACATCATGTGTACGAGGCTTAACTCTACTGCCATGCACTCCAATAAAAAAACAGCAGGTTCCATCATCAAAAGCTTCTCCTTTCTTGTCTGGTAAAGGGACAAGTATCCTTTAACTATATGATACAAAGTTTTGTTATAGTCTGTAATGTCAAGAGTAAGCAACGCTATAATTCTTATATTTAATAGAATTCCATTTTTTCCCCCAGATACATATACATTACACATTGTAGATGTTTGTAAGCCTTCCATTTTAACATCAAGGATTGTGACTGTACAGCATTTAACTAAGACATTAAATGTTACAAATCTCTTTGAGTGGTGAAAGCCATAAAGGTCTTCAGATGATCTTACCAGAACATCATAACAGCTAAATGACAGAAAAAAACAATCTGCCGTTTTTTGGACATGTACAATTTTTCCACCATAAAATTGGCATGCCCGTGAGTATTACATCTGTAATATGTTACTGGCTTCTTAACTTTAGATGGATTCAAATACCTCTTCCTTCTATCACAGTAAGTATCTGGCACCACGGTTCCATTCCGGTTCTGACACACAATGTGCCGATGTTGTAAGCCCATTCCTTGTCCGGTGCAGCGATTAAAACACTGAAAGAAAAAGACAATGTTCAGACTGAATACAAGATCATTCATATTCTTTCTGACTAGCTTAAACCGGATCATACACATATCTTACATCTGGATGGATATTTAAAAGGTAATGTAAGTCAATCAGTTTATTTCTGTGTCTTGAGCAACACTTAAAAACCTCAGAGCCTTCCCATCTGTACTTTCTAAACATGATAATATTACCTTCAAAACCACAATACTGGAAGTACAATAACTATATGATTACACAGTCCATGGAAATATATTCCAACTTGACAGGCTCTTCTGTTTAAGCAAATCCTTTAAGTTCAAATATCTGTTCTTGCCACTGACTCTCCAGCACTGGCACAGATTTATAACTTTTTACCATTATTTTTATTATTAATTTATATAGTATCCATATTCTCTGCCACACTGTTCAAACTGTAGACATAGAGTGCAATGGCCTATAGCAGGGGTCTCCAAACGTTCTAACCAAAGGGTAGGCAGACATTAGGTGGACCAAGCTATGGTCAGCTATGGTCAGTGGAAATAAAAATATGCCCCAAAGTCAGTGGGAATAAACAATGACTTGGGCTTGGTGGACAGTGGGAGCAAAACAATTCCATTGCACCTGTGGTCAGTAGGAGGAATAGTGCCCCATCATCGATATTGATCAGAGAATTGTTATGGTCAGTGGCAGAAATAGTGCCCCGTCGTTGGTGTCAGTCCAAGGAATAGTGTCTTGTATTAGTGGGAGGAACAGTGCCCCAAGGCCCAGATAATGGCAAGCAAAGGGCCACAGCCCGGCAGTTTGGATACTTCTGGCCTATAGCAATAAAATTATAACATACAATATATACATATATACAATATATATACAATACTTTTTTTAAAAAAATACTTGTAATTGTTATATTCCTTGTATATCAATGAGGTCCTTGTCAAAAATATCCATTCTCTTTAACTCTTAGATAGATTGAGAAAATAATAGGGGGATTAATTGAGGACATGTGATGCAGAGACAAAAAACTTAGTAGATGAAAATTTGATTTATTTGTGCCTCGATTTGCCTAGGTTCACATCTCAGCGTTTGTAGGAGTGTGCGTAATTCCCACATGTTCCAGCACCCACAGCAAAAATGTACTGCTGTTTAGAAGATGCGTGGGGGTGCCATTATTTCTTAATTGCTACTCCATGCATTGAAAAACACTGCACATTTTTCAATGTGCAGAAATGCATAGGATCATGTGGATTCCATGCGACTGCAATTTTAAAAAAGGTGCATGGGTCTTTTTCCTGTGTTTCCCCACAGGTGCAGCTGCCCATTCAAATGAATGGGCTGCTGTTCCTGAGCAAATGTGGCCACACAGAAACCGCACAGATGTGGACCGGGCCTACACAGATAGCAAGCAATTGAGCTGCAAGTTTGAAAATAACTTGCTAAGTTATTGTTAGACTTGCCAGGCCTCACAAGTTTGTTGCACAATTGCAGCACGTCCGCATTGCATGACTCCAGATCAACTTTCTTTGCAATCTGCAAGTCTGCTGCTAGTTCTGGTTCAGTTATGTCGTGCAATAGTCGTCCCACCACAGGGGTCAATGTGACTTTCAGAGCTCTTGCTGAAGACTCACCACTGCAACTTTACTCTTGCTAGAGACTTGCCACGCAAATTTGCTACAAATTGTAAAAGTGTCAACTAGAACTTGTGCTTCAAGTGCTCTGCAAATGTACAACTTGCCAGTGCAAATGTGTAGCAAGTTAACAAGTCTTACAATTCAACATTGCCACAAATTCTTGGCAAGTTACCCCTGCTATTTTGGTGCAGTGCAACAATTTTCCTCAATGTAAGTGAAAATTGATTGCTGCTTTTTATTTTCCATGTTCCATGTTTTGCTTTGCCTTTTCTGGTGGTAGGTCATTGAGCTTGATGGACTTTGTTTCTTTTAATTATAGCAATTATTTTACTATGCTGGCTATTTTATGTCATACAGTGTTTTTTTTTGCATAGCACATAGCATAGCACATACTAAACTCTAAAAGACTGCACAAGTATAAGTACATGTACAGTATAAAGGAACATTGATGGAAGAGTGTATCCTCCTACTCCAGAGTGGCCTGACCAACCTGCTGAAATGTTATGTGTGGAATATAAGAGCAATCAAAGCTACACTACATATCCAATAATAGAATCTTCTGATGCTCATCCTTGGCAAGCAGCACAATTATTATAGAAAGTGCCGCCATCTTCCAGTTTCTGGCAAACTACTATTATAAAAGCCTCCGGAAGAATGGGCATGGCTTTTGCACCACATGTGTTCCACATGATCTACCTACCCAAATAGCAACGATTACTTGCCACAAATTTGTGGCAGTGTTGAATTGTAAGTCTGTTAACTTGCTACACATTTATTCTGGCAAGTTGTACACTTGTAGGGCACTTGAAACACAAGTTCTAGTTGACACTTTTCCAATTTGTAGCAAGTTTGCATGGCAAGTCTCTAGCAAGAGTAAAGTTGCAGTGGTGAGTCTAAAGCAAGAGCTCTGCATGTCAAAGTGACCCCTGTGGTGGGATAACTATTTCACATAACTGAACCCAGTGGTGGCCCGTCCATTAGGGGCGCACAGGCATGCCCCCCCATCTATGCGCCCGGCCCCCTGATCTACATACAGGGCGCTGGACTATGGATTCCAAAGGGGGGGGTGTTTTTTTTTTAGGCACGTGATTAGAGCCAGAGGCTCCAATTGGCTTCAAAAAAGGGTGGGCTATGGGCGCAGTGCTCCCATCCAGTTATGTGACAATAGCGAATGAATATTCTCTATTTTCACAGTAAATCTGCTCCCCGCAAATCAGGAAGTGGGTCGTGAGTGCGGGCGCCTGGGGGGGTGGTAGTGCTTGCGCCGCCGGGGGGAGTTTGGTAGTGCCCTGGGGGGTTGTTGTTTGCCGCCCCTCCCAAAAAAGAAAAATCAGCTGCCACTGACTGAACCACAACTTGCAGCAGACTTGCAGAATGTTTGCAAAAAAAGTTGATCTGGAGTCATGCAATGCAGAATTGTGCAACAAACTTGTGAAGCCTGACAAGTCTAGCAATAGCTTAGCAAGTCATTTTCAAACTTGCAGCACAATTGCTTCCTATCTGGGTAGAGGGCAGGTTGAAGAAGTAAACTCTGTTGCCTTTGTAATTTTTCCAAAATGGGGGAAGGAAGGGGGTTGAATTAACCTCTACATTGAATAACTGAAAAGATAGGATTGTATATTGGTCAACCTTTAGCTAAAGTTTAAATGCAACTGGCTGAAGATGCAGTTTTATTCCACTAAGGAGTTTCCCGTAGAACTTGATAGAAAATGTATGTTTCTGTGGCGTTCCGTAATTGTTTTGATTTTTTACACACGTCTGTGGCAAGTCTGCTCTAAGCTCTGGCCTGTGTTTTTTTAATTATACACAACCATCTACTAACAAAAGATACATAATAGGAGCCAAGCGTTCTTACTCATGCACTGCCTTTGCCAAGGTGGTTTAACACTGTTACACATTGATGTTTGGATTGGTTCAGGTCCCTAATGAAAAACACTATAATGAAAAATTTCTAAAGTAAATTTCCACACACACAAATATCATGAATTGAATATTGTCTACATCCTTTCAAGTTCAGGTACATGTTATTCTATAAATGCCCCTTTCTACAAGGTGTGAATATGCTGTATTACTGGATGTTTGTGCTAGATTAAAGTACACAATTTTGATGATTTTAATATACAATCATTGCACCCAGGGAAAAAAGACAAGTATTAAGTGAGCTGCAAGACAAAGTGCAAAACATCCACTTTAAGGGGAACTACAAGTCCCAGCATGCAGCAAGGCATCTAGTGCATCAAGGGTCCAGACCTAACTTGATATTGAACATAGAAGATTAAGCCATCCCACAAGCCTGTAATTTAATGTATCTGTGTTTATTTTTACAAGTTTACTGTTCTATATTGTCATAGCTGTATATCATATAAATGTCCGTAGATACTCCTTTGAGTGTCTATCCTCTTAGGTAGCGTTAATATCCAACTGTTGATTTCAGGACAAGGCGCATATAATGGGGCTGATGTACTAAAATGGGAGAGTGCAAAATCTGGTGAACATCTGCACAGAAAGATTTCAGGTTTTGTTGTCAAAGCTTAAAGAGGAAGTAAACCCTGATGGGTTTTACTTCCTCTTTATTACCCTGCAATGTAAAAGCATAATGGGCTAGTGTGCATCGCATATTAGCCCATTATGTGGCACTTACCTGCATTGGAAGCCCGCAATGTCCCCGCTCCAGGCCACATCCATCTTCTGCCCCTCTTCCTTCCTTGGCCACGGACTCCGGCTCTGTGACTGGCCTGAGTCGCGTGACGGCACGATCTCAGTGAAGAAACGCTACAGAGGCCGTCTCTTCACTGCGCATGCGCCCGATGACGTGGGCACATCACAGTGCAGGTTTAGGAGATATGCAGGGAACGTACGGGTAAGCCTTATTATAGGCTTACCTGTAGGTTTAAGTTAACTTTAATTGAACAAGCTGAAGTTAGCAGCTGATTAGCTACCATGCACAGCTGCAGATTTTGCACTCTCCAGTTTTAGTAAATCAACCCCAATGTCTTTTACGCCGGCCATAGATGGAGAACATCTATTCCATCCTTGATTTCCCCATCAAAACAGACACTATTGACAGAGGAATACCGTCAATGCTGGGAGAATACAGTGGTTATTGCTAGCAGTTATGACTGCTGCTTGCAATAATCACATGTAAAATATGGCGGGCTGGTTGTACCCAAGTTGATCAATAGATTACCTTGGGTACATTCAGCCTACTCATACATCGTTAGAATCACGGCCGGTTCTGCAGGATTCAAACCGTCTATGGCCGGACTTACTTTTCATGCAAAACTAGTGATGAGATTAGAAGGCAATGCACTTTCTATGCAGAATAACTGCTGTAAAAGAAACACAAAAAACAATATTAAATGATAACTTCTACTTAAGTGAAGCTGTCCTTTAATAAATCCCCACCCTTAATGCAGACCACCTTGTATACATTTACCTTCCTATTTAAACTTACAAAATGGTCCTGGCCAGGCCCTCTTCAAACTAGATGTGTGCCATATACCCATTCATTATTATGTGGCCATTGGCGGCCACCATGAGCATGGCTTATCCATAGAAATGAACTGGGCTGCAGCACCTAATCCTAGTATCAAGAGCAGAGTGGTCAGGAACCATGTCAGAGAAAAGGCAGCTGGAGCATGAGCTGAATGTATGTATGATCCCAGGTGGGCCTCACTCAGCAGGGAAGGGTTTTAATTAAAGGACAAATGCACTAATAAGAAAAACAACTAAAAAAAAAACTCAATGTATGTGCTTGCAAAGGATGCATACACAAGTTGCTTTACTCTCTATGTATCTGTGCTATGGTACGTGTCAGCTGAAACAACTCATCCACCCTTAACGGGACTCTGCTTTACTCTCTATGTATCTGTGCTATGGTATGTGGCCTCCTTCATCTGTTGCCCTGTGTGCATTATTATAATGTTTTTGTTTCTCTGTAGTGTCTTACCTAAGTTTTATGTGCTGATGCTATATTTATGACCCCTCTGTAGTCTGACTTTAGAAGTGAAAGGTCTGCTTGATTGTTAGGCATCCTTATATTCACTCATGGTTAATTAACAAACTTCCACCCCCACCCTTATACCAGTATAAATTTGAGCACCCTTATGGGGTCAGCACATTGCAGGGGCTTCTTTCTCGAAGAGATTCTTTCTACAAGTGATATGTTCTTCAAGCTCTACACTTCAGCGATTGCACGAAGCAAATATACAAAGCAAACTGCACTGAAAACACCCAACAGGCTGCAGATGACCCTGTCTCTCTATTCAGCTCTCCTTCCACTCTATAACAGAGCTCTCTACCACTCCTTCTGGCACTTGTGCTCTCTCCTCAAACTCTCTTACCTTCACCCCTCTTCTCCACCACCCAGCTTTTATATATCACCCCACCTTGTGTCCTCTCCCTATTACTGCTCCCACCAACTCTTGCTCATTCTACATCCATATACTGAAAGAACCACCATGACTCTGAGGTATCCCCTTCCATTTAAATCACAACCCCACATTACCTCCCCTCCTGCTTCTCCTAACCTCTGGTGATATATCCGCAAACCCTGGGCCTCCATCATCTGTCTTTGCCCGACACGCTCCCATCTCCCAACACCCTCTGGCAGCAGCCACAACCCACAGAACTTAGTCTCTATTCCTCTTCTTCCTAATCTTCCTAATACCAGCCTCCCCTTCTCCTGTGTCCTCTGGAATGCCCCCTCTGTCTGCAACAAACTCACTGCCCTCCACAACCTCTTTATCACAAATTCCTTTAAACTACTTGCCATTACCGAAACCTGGCTTCTGGAATCTGACACTACTTCTCTTGCTTCCCTCTCTCATGTCGACCTTCTCTGGACTCACTCCCCCAGACCAAGTGGATGGAAGGGAGGTGGAGTGGGAATCCTTCTAGCCCCATGCAGCACCTATCAGGTACTTCACCCACCTCTCTCTCTGACACTCTCCTCTTTTGAAGCACATTGCATTTGTCTATTTCTCCTATGCCTCTAAGAACTGCTGCCATTTACCGGCCCCCTGGGCCGGTATCAACTCTCCTTGATAACTTCTCTGCCTGGCTACCCTACTTTCACTCTTTTGAAATCCCCACAATCATTCTTGGCGACTTCAACATCCCTTTTAACTCTATCACTACTCTTACTTCTAAACTTCTCAGTCTAACCTCATCTCTTGACCTGAAGTAATGGATACAGGCTCCCACTCACTCCAACGGCAACACCCTTAACCTTGTCTTCTCTTATCTGTGCACTCCCTGCAACCTTTCCAACAATCCTCTCCCACTCTCTGATCACCACCTTATTAGTTTCACTCTCTCCCGGTCTTCCACCTCCTCTCCCTCCAACCGCCTAACAGTTATCCGTAGAAACCTTCACCACCTCAGCCATTCTCTTCTCTACTCTGCTACTGATCACCTCTATGACATAATCTCACCCTTGTCCTGCCCCAACCAAGCCACACTCGTCTACAACAGCTTACTGTCATCCTCCATAGACATGCTCGTCCCTCCCACTTCATGCAGAATCAGGCTCCGGCTGCTACAACCTTGGCAACCAGACAACACCAGAAGTCTCAGAAAACGTAGCTGCGCTCTTGAGTGCCTGTGGCGTAAGACTAAGCTTCTGGAAGACTTAAAACATTACAAATCTGCCCTCCTAAAATGCTATTCCTGCCTTCAAACTGCCAAACAGACCTATTTTTATCACACTCATTAACACATTATCATCCAGTCCCCATCAACTTTTCTCGACCTTTAACACTCTACTCTGTCCTCCACTGCTGCCACCCTCTAATTCACTCACTGCCCAGGAGATTTCCAATCACTTTAAAACTAAGATTGATACCATTCATGAGGAGATCTCCAATGCGCAGAAACCACCCCCACTCAACACCTCACAGATACAATCACTACTTTTCACATTCAACCCTGCTAGTATTAGTGATGTTGCTAAACTTTTATTGAACACCCATCTAACCAACTGCCCCCTGGATCCTGCTCCCTCGCAAATGCTACGATCCCCCTCTGACTCAATTCTACACTCTCTAACTCACATTTTCAACCTTTCCCTCTCTTCTGGCATCTTCCAAAACTCTCTAAAACATACACTAGTCACCCCTATCCTTAAAAAGCCCTCACTGGACCCCACCAATCTTAACAAAATGCACCCCAACTCCTTACTCCCCTTCTCCTCCAAACTCCTCAAAAGACTAGTCTGCAACTGACCGAGTGACCATCTGACCATGAACAAACTTCTTGATCCCCTTCAGTCCGGATTTTGCCCTCAACACTCCACGGAAACTGCTCTCCTTAAACTCACAAATAACCTACTAACTTCTAAAACCAATCGACAGTATTCTATACTACTACTACTGGAACTCTCTGCTGCCTTTGACACAGTGGACCACCCCCTCCTCCTCAAAAAACTCCACTTCTTTGGTCACCGTGACTGTACACTTCTTTGGCACTCATCCTACCTATCCCACCGATCCTCCAATGTCACTTACAACTCTACTTCCTCCTCTCCTCTTCCTTTCACTGCCAGTGCCCCCCAAGGCTCTGTTCTTGGACCTCTCCTTTTTTCCATTTACACCGCCTCCATTGGTCAGTTGATTGCTTCTCACGGCTTTCAGTATCATCTCTATGCTGACGACACACAAATCTATCTCTC
Organism: Glandirana rugosa; assembly: GCA_018402905.1. Classification (NCBI taxonomy): domain Eukaryota; kingdom Metazoa; phylum Chordata; class Amphibia; order Anura; family Ranidae; genus Glandirana; species Glandirana rugosa. The sequence continues at coordinate 1,312,929 of BLSH010179556.1, forward strand.
TGCCCCCCCAGCTCTCTCCATCTGTCTCCTCACGCATCACCAACTAACTAACAGACATATCAGCCTGGATGTCACATCACTTCCTCAAACTCAACCTATCCAAAACTGAGCTTATGATATTTCATGCCCCACATGCCACTTCCCCAGATTTTTCTGTCAAAATCAATGGCTCAACTATAAACCCATCCCCCCACGACAAGGTCCTAGGTGTAATCCTGGACTCTGAACTAACCTTTCGGCCCCACATCCAATCCCTATCCAAAATTTGCAGCCTCTACCTCTGCAACATCTCCAAGATACACTCCTTTCTAACCAATGACTCCACAAAGCTTCTAATCCACTCCCTGTTCATCTCTCACCTCGACTACTGCAACTCCCTCCTCACTGGCTTACCTCTAAATAGGCTATCCCCACTTCAGTCCATTATGAACGCTGCCCCCAGGCTCATCCACCTTAAAAACCACTCTGCGTCTGCTACACCCCTATGTCAATCCCTCCATTGGCTGCTACTCAACTAACAAATTAAATTCAAGATACTGACGATAACCTATAAAGCCATCCACAACCTGGCCCCTAGCTACATCACTAACCTAGTCTCAAAATACCAACCAAATCAATCTCTTCGCTCCTCCCAAATCCTCCTGCTCTCTAGCTCCCTTGTCACCTCATCCCATGCTCACCTCCGGGACTTTGCCAGAACCTCTCCCATCCTCTGGCATGCTCTACCCCAATCTGTCCGACTTTCTCCTACTTTTTCCACCTTCAGACAATTCCTGAAAACTCATCTCTTCAGAGAAGCCTATCTGGCTCCCACGTAACAACTGTACATTTATATTCTCCATCAGCACATCCCCCCAGTTATTACCTTTTGTATTTCTTGACCTTCCCTCTTAGATTGCAAGCTCTAACAAGCAGGGCCCTCTGATTCCTCCTGTATTAAGTGTATTGTATTTGTACTGTCTACCCTCAAGTTGTAAAGCACTGCGAAAACTGTTGGCACTAAAAATAAATCTTGTATAATAATAATAATTGTGTGCCAACATTCACAAACCCCATTGGACACCAAGTATTAAAATCTGATGGAAAGATTAGGGTGTGTTATTGACCATAGCAGAAAATCTAATTCCACTTGAATTTCTCTTGCATGGGTGTGAACATAAAAAAAAATCTGGTTAATTGTTGTTGACAAATTGTATATGCTAACACAAATATATCTCATAGACCTTTACCTGTCCCCAAGGTTGAGGAACCCAGTCCACACAGGCATCAGTCACACAAGGCTTCCTTGCTGCTGGTCGATTGGTGAGTCCACAGTAATTTAAAGCCAGCACCTTTACGCTACCATCTGCCAGTAGTTGCTGGCATGCCACGTGTCTGAGCTGGAATCCTGTGCCACAGGAGGCAGAACATTCAGACCATGAACTCGTGGCCCATCTACAAAAATAATAAATGATATCCTGTGAAAGGGAAACTTCAGCCAAATACATAGTTGAAATACACATACTACACATGTTTTATCAGGCAAAAAATATGTAAAGTACAAATGTGTGAGATCCATTCACCCCTGCAATTCTTTAGCCAGTTGTGAACACTAGGCATGCCCAAAAAACTTCATCAAGGTACACATTGGGGGAGATTTACTAAAACTAGTGCACACAGAACCTGGTGCAGCTGTGCTTAGAAACCAATCAGCTTTTAGGTTTTATTGTGAAAGCTTAATTGAACAAGCTGAGGTTACTAAGCACAGCTGCACCAGATACTGTGTGCACCAGTTTTTTTAAATCACCCCCATTGCCTGTGTAGTACATGCCCTGCCCCCTCACTGTCAAAAGTTGCTGTGTAAATACAGCAGCTGTAGAACATCTGACACAGCGTTTATAAACGTTGTTCAGATGCAAGAAAGAAAAATACAAATTAACATTGTTATTTATGCATCCACTCTGTTTCATTCATCTGATAAGATCAAAGAGATATGTTTCACTGTAGTAGGCACCACTACTAGTGATCTCCATGAGCTTCTGGGTCCCACGATGAGCGGCTGCCCTGCTGTATTTGAACATGGTCACCATACAGAGATCACTTTGTATTTTCTCAAAAAATTCAAAGTGTTCTCTGACTGGACAAGATTGAGAGGGGGATCAGTGACATCACGTTTCTAGTGTTGCAATAAAGTGATACTAAAGTCTCAGTTTTTTCATTCAGAAATAACAAACATGTTATACTTATCGTATTTGCCGGCGTATAAGACGACTTTTTAACCCCTGAAACTCTTGTCAAAAGTCGGGGGTCGTCTTATACGCCGGGGATTAGGGCCGGTCTTCCCGACCAGCGCCGTAAATAGGCAGCTGTCGGGTTTGAGCGGCTCTACCGGGACATAGCCTGCACCTGCAGGCTATATCCCGGTATAATTTTTTTAGAGCTGGCGGTCGGCTATCCAGGGGTAATGACCGATCCGGCTCAGGAGCCGCTCGGTCGTTACCCCAGGGGGCGGGAGGGGACATCCCCCCTCCCGCCGCCTTCCGCCGCTCTTCTCCGGCCTCCCGTCCCACCGGTAGACCAGATCGACGATGCGGCGCGTCCGCCGGCTGGAAGGAGACCTGACAAAAGCCGTAATCGGCTCCGATCGGGTCTCCTTCGGGAAATTCCGGAAGCGACGTCAAGACGTCACTTCCGGTTTACTCGGCGGCTAACGGCGCCAATTTTAAAAAATGACAGTATTCAGAATCGCAGTTTTTGGCAATCTGAATACTGTGAAGTGCAAAGGAGGGATGGGGGGTCTTTTAGACCCCCCATCCCTCCATAAAGAGCACCTGTCACCATATATTACTATCACAAGGGATGTTTACATTCCTTGTGATAGCAATAAAAGTGATGAGATTTTTTTTTTTTAACCACTTGCCGACCGTCAACCGCAGGTTGACGGCGACAAAGTGACTCGTTATCGCAAATCGCCGTCATACGATGGCGGCTGCGATAACGCGCACTGTGGGCGCGCCCGCACGCTCACTGTGTTCGGAGAGGGCCAGGGAGCGAGTGCGGCGGCTTCGATTGCCGCCGGCTACCCGCGATGGCCCCCCCGGAGCGAAGGAACGGAGGTCCGTGTATGTAAACACGGACCTCCGTTCTGTGTGAGGGGGAAGGGCTGTGATCACAGCCTTCCTGTATACGAAGGCTGTGACCACTTCCCTTCCCCAGCTAGGGCAGTCCCCCCACAGTTAGAACACGCCCAGGGAACATAGTTAACCCTTAGAGCGCCCCCTGCAGGTTAACCCCTTCACTGCCAATGGCATTTACACAGTAATCAGTGCATTTTTATAGCACTGATCGCTGTATAAATGCCAATGGTCCCAAAAAAGTGTCAAAATAGTCCGACATGTCTGCTGAAATATCGCAGTACCGCTAAAAATCGCAGATCGCCGCCATTACTAGTAAAAAACAAAACAAAAAAAAAAACCCAAAAATGAATTCTCATCATCCGTAAACGTGACCACTTTTGCGCAAACCAATCAATAAACGCTGATTGCGATTTTTATTATCGCAAATATGAGGAAGAATGTAAATCGGCCAAAAACGGTGAAAACATTTTTTTTTATATTTTTTTTTTGGATTTGTATTCTAGCAAAAAGTAAGAAATTTGGGTTTTTTTGCAAAATTGTCGCTCTTCTTTTGTTTATAGCGGCGATCAGAAATGACGCAGAGGGGATAAAAGACCACCAAAAGAAAGCTCTATTTGTGGGAAAAAAAGGACGCAAATTTTGTTTGGGTACAACGTCGCACAACCGCGCAATTTTCAGTTAAAGCGACGCAGCGCTGAATCGCAAAAAGGGCTCCGGTCCTAAAGCTGGAAATCCTTCCGGGGCTGAAGTGGTTAAAGGAACAGTGCTAAAAATAAATAAATAAAATTAAAAAAAAAAGATTTAAATCGCCACCGTCCCCGTGAGCTCGCGCAGCAAAAAAACGCATACGTAAGTCGCGCCCACATATGAAAACGGTGTTCAAACCACACATGTGAGGTATCGCCGCGATCGCCCGAGTGTGCGCAATAATTCTAGCAAAAGACCTCCTCTGTAACTCTAACCTGGTAACCGTTAAAAAATTTTATAGCGTCGCCTATGGAACATGGAACTTTTTAAATACCAGACTTTGTCGCCATTCCGCCAGTGCGCACAATTTTCAACCATGTCATGTATGGTATCTATTTACTCGGCGTAACATCCTCTTTCACAATACTTCACGGCCCGTTCACATCTAGGCGACTTGTCAGGTGACTTGGGTCGCCTGACAAGTCGTCTCAATGCTGTGCAATGGAACCGTTCTAATAGGAACGAATCGCTTCGCTCCGACTTAGAAAAATGGTTCCTGCACTATTTTCAGGGCAATCTTAGCACGACTTGCATTGACTTCTATGATAGAAGTCTCCTTACAAGCCGTGTTGAGATCGCGGAAGAGGGATAGTCTTATACGGTGAGTATAACCCAAACCCTATATTTTAACAGGAAAAGTAGGGGGTCGTCTTATACGCCCAGTCGTCTTATACGCCGGCAAATACGGTACCTCCTCTGTGCAGTAGTTTTGCACAGAGCAGCCCAGGTCCTCATCTTCTCAGGTCCCTCGCCAGCAATCCTGTCCCCTCCCTCCTGCAGAGTACCCACACAGCAAGCAGCTTGCTATGGGGGCACCCGAGCTGAGCCGCTGCTCTGTGTGTCCCTTCTCTCTTTTCATTGGCTCACTGACTTTGATTAACAGCAGCGGGAGCCAATGGCGCTGCACTGTTGTCTCAGTCAATGAGGAGGGAAAGGGGGCTGCTGCACACAGAAGGTTTTTTATCTTAATGCACAAAATGCATTAAGATAAAAAACCTTTTGACTTTACAACCATTTAAAAAAAATGGCAAAGTTGAAAAAAAGCATCTGTTTTGTTTCCAAATAACGTTGCAATACCTTGTACAAGAATTATAATTTTAGAGTCATTAATAACAAGACAATCATAGAATAAAAATTATGTTTTTTATCTACAGTAACAATACATTTTTTAAAACTAACATTTATCAATATAAAAAAAAATTGAGTTTTTTTAGTTTTGGTATTTTTTGTCTACTGATTTGCATAAAAAAATAAAATAATTTTTCCATGGCAATATCATAAAAGAAAGCCTTGTTTGTCCTAAAAAAAACGATATATGCTCTACTTATTTATCTAAATTAATGACAAAAGTGTTTACAAATAAACTGGCTCATAGCATAAATATAAAAATTATTATGGTCCAGAAGAGCTGAATAGGTTAAACTGCATGCAACTTCATTGTGACTCCATCTGCTCTTTAACCCCTTGTCGACCGCCGATCGGCATTTGACGGCGACAAGGTGGCTCGTGAGCGCAAATCGCCGTCATATGACGGCGGCCGCGATCACGAGCCGTGTGCGCGCGCGCGCCCCCTAGGCGCGGCCGATGCAAGCGCATTTGACAGAGGGCCTTTCAATCTACAGGGCCAGGCCAATGATTTTTGGCCTGGCCCTGTAGATCGCCCCTGCCAATGAAATGTTCCTCTGCCTCTGTAAATGTAAACAGAGGCAGGGGAAGTTCACTCCTCTTCCTCCCTGAAGTCCTTTTCGACATCAGAGAGGAAGAAGAAGCATCTAAAAACGTGAGTGCACCAACACTACACTAACACCAGGTCACATAGGCACATTTAACCCCTTGATCGCCCCCTGATCGCCCCCCAGTTAACCCTTTCACTACCTGTCACCCC
>BLSH010179557.1:9743-20188 GCA_018402905.1 Glandirana rugosa
CATAGTTTTAGTCGACCCTTAACCACAAAGTCGGTGCCCCTGGTCTACGCAAGTTTAAATACATACCATAAATCCCGTCAACGAAGTTAAAATCGTACCTAGTACCGACACCTATGAGATACAAACCAAAGTCGTTGATTGTCTACCCCTCAAAAGGTTCGAAATCGATAACAGACAAATCGACGACACCACTAGACGTTATCATTAAATTTAAATATAAACGACTCCAGTCCCCCAAAGAACAAATTTTCACGACAAAGACCTCATCCCAGATCTCAACAAAGCCAACAAAATCTCTAGTTGAGTTTCTAAAGTTGGATTTTAAATCTCTGGTGTAGTGAGCTAAACAGACAATAGCTAAAGCTTGGAAAACTCCCCATCTGTTAGTTGCTGAAACCAAACATAGAGTATCCACAGCCATGATCCATGCTAAAATTGAAGCAACTGCCCTAAATACCATACATAAATTTGAACGCATCTGGTCCCCGTGGCTGAAACACCAATTCCCAGCTGATTTTGATACTACCCTTCTAAACCCATAATAATAGAAACCCTTCTCTCAGTCATACATCAGTCTATAAGCTACTAATCTACCAATGGTCTCCTGGCAAGGAAATCTCCTTTCTCTGTCTTCTCTCTTGACCTCCTGATCCTACTCTACCTCCTCTATCCCTTTCCTCTGATTCACCCCACCCCCCTTTCTGCTTCCCTTCCGTCTTTCCCCCCTCTTCCCCCTCCTAATTCATGAACACCCTGATCAATTGCACCAGCAGGTGAGCTCGCTTGCAACAGTGCACGAGATAGACCAGTTTATTATGCTCATGCACTCCAAGCCTACACTCCCTGATCTGAGCAACCAGCTGACAATGTATCATACAAATATGTCCAATAGGAATGCTACTGCATTTTGCATCCAATGTACTCCTTATTGAAATGTCTTTTGAAACTTTTATCTGTCAATACCATGTGCCTTAATGCTACTGTACCGGTTGTTTCACATGTTAATATCTGCCACGCGGCTTAGTCTGACACAGACATTGGAGACTGGTCCCAGCACTGCCCGTGTCTTTTGGTTGCTTCTTCGCCTGTATAATAATGTCTACACCTGTTTGTATGTACTTGTCTACTCTCATGAATAAAAACCTTTGAACGAGAAAAGAAAAAATATCAGAAAGCCTTTTTCTTAATTGTTTCTTATTCAGCAGCTTAGTAGATGCCCCTTACTTATCCTTATGAACTAGTGCAATACATGTTTAAACTTTAACCACTTCAGCCCCGGAAGGATTTCCCCCTTTATGATCAGAGCACTTCTGCATCGCTTTAACTAGCAATTGCGCAGCCGTGCATCGTTGTACCTAAAATAAATATGCATCCTTTTTTCCCCACAAATAGAGCTTTCATTTGGTGGTATTTAATCACCTCTGCGTCATTTCTGATCACCGCTATAAACAAAAAAAGAGCGACAATTTAGCAAAAAAAAAAAAAAACAATGTTTCTTACTTTTTGCTAAAATGCATATCCAAAAAAATATATAAAAAAACTAATTTATTCATCGGTTTTGGCCAATTTATATTCTTCCTCATATTTTTGGTAATAAAAATCCCAATCTGTGTTTATTAATTGGTTTGCGCAAAAGTTGCTGCATTTACAAACCATGAGAATTCATTTCTGGCGTTTTTACCATTTTTTTTTTACTAGTAATGGCGGTGATCTGCAATTTTTATCAGGACTTTGATATTGGGGCGGACATGTCGGGCATTTTCAACACTTTTTTGAGACCAATGACATTTATACAGCAATCAGAAATTTAAATATCCACTGATTACTGTATAAATGTCATTGGCAGGGAAAGGGTTAACCTGCAGGGGACAATGAAGGGGTTAACTGTGTTCCCTGGGTGTGTTCTAACTGTGAAGGGACTGGGGTGCTAGGGGCACCAGAAATCTAACTGATCCCGAGTACAGGGATCAGTAGATCTCTGACAGAACAGGGAACTGCCATGTTTACATTGGCGGTTCCCCGTTCTGGCTCTGTCAAAGGCCATCGCGGGTTGCCGGTGGACATCGAGTCCGCCCAACCCACTGCCCTGCTCAGCGTCATGCATGCGAGCGGTGACTATAAGCGGCAAGCCACACTGTCACCGCTTATAGTCGTTACACGCTCCGGAAGTGGTTAAATATAAAGAAAAAATATCAGAAAGACTTTTTCTTAATTTTTTTTCTCTTTCAGTAGCTTAGTAGATGCCCCCTACGTATCCTTATGCACTAGTGCAATACATGTTTAAACTTTAATGTGCTATTATTACAGGCTCTGGGTGGATTTGTGTTGCAGATTTAGAAATGAACAGCTGAGTAGTATTCATTTTAATGTCAATTTTCGATTTAGTTTTAGTCATAGTCTTTTGACTAAAATGCCATTTTAGTTTTAGTCATATTTTAGTCATCTGAATTGTTTTAGTTTTAGTCGTATTTTAGTCAACTTAAATAGTGTTTCTTTAGTCAATGAAAATTGTTTAGTAAAAAAAATAAAATATGGGGGGCGTGGCCTGACGCCGAAGAGCATGGACGCTTATCCACAGAGCTCCAGGGCCTTCTCTCTTTAATCCGTCGCCATCAGAAGGATCCTGCGCAGGGTGAGGCTGTACATCACTCCCCTACACTGCCAACAATTAATCCTGCTGCCCCTGCATAAAACCATATAAGGTACGCCACGGGAGAGTGCCTACAGAAGCTCCCTCTGGAACACCGAGCGGACGCCGCCATCTTAGCGGCCTAGGCCGCAAAACGACTGTATATTTCGCTCCCTCACCTGGCCATCCTAGCCCAGAGACACCCCAGAAGGCCTCCCCTAGCTGCCCAACACCACCATCTACGGCCCAGTTCATTTGTGGCCCAAAATAAGACTGAGGCCTAGTCCGCGACGCCAAGCCGCGGCCTCGATTTTGGACCGGCGGTTGGGAACCGCTCGCGGCGGCCGCCTAGAGGCCCTGACACATCCTCAGCACAAGGCACGCATATAGCTGTCTCACAACAGCATATTTCCTGCAACACAAGGTCTCAGGCCTGTAACAACATAAAGTGCCCTGAATAGCACCTATAACTTTGCCGTGCTGCCCATGTTATTGCAGCCTTAAAGGGACACTTCAATACGCACCACTTTCCCTCGCAGGATCCCAAGCACTGAACCCTAAGATACAAGCCCAATTAATTTCTCTGGAATGACTGCCTAGAACCCTTACCCTGCTCCACATCCCGGATCACTGCAACCCAAAGCGACCCGGAACCCCATATAAGAAATCGCACGCATTGCGATAAAGAAGGAAGAAAACAAAACGACGAACAGAGTTCCAGGGGACACAAGGTATGTCCAAAAAGAAACACAAGCCTGTCGCCCCACGCCGCCTAACCCACTACTACACAGTAGCAACCCCCACGCAGAACACCCAGGGAACTGCCAGCACCGGGAGCCCCAACTACACATCTACACCTAAGCTCCCACTCCAAAAACCAGTCCCGCATCCACGGGATCCGAATAACACCACAATGGCAGAACCCAAGGAAAATATGGACACTATACCTGCACCAAACCCCACGACTTCTGATCCCCATTCAGACAGGGGTAAAAGACTGGTCACGTCACTGGCAAACTCCCCGCACAAAGAACCCCAAGCAAAAAAACAACTATGGTCCGCCACTAATGAAACCACACAGAGCTCGGAACACCCCACCTCCCTCGCAGCCATCCAGGTCACGGACAACCCTGTCTCAGAAGCAATGCTGAAATCCATGCTTCTCACCTTACAGAAAGATCTACATAAAGAATTACAAATTTCCATCTCTCAAATGAACGACAGGATAGGCTCCCTAGAGGAGAAAACAGACGCAATTGAAGACAACATGCAAGAATACTCTAGAGCGCACAATGAACTACTAGATGCATATGAACACCAGGCGGAAGACATACACCAAATAAAACTGAAATTAGCAGATCTAGAGGACCGGGCACGACGTAACAACATAAAATTCAGAGGTATTCCGGAATCAATAAAGAATCAAGAAATAACTCCTTACCTGCAACAGCTCTTTCTGAAACTGATACCACAACTGACTCCTCAGGACATTTTAATCGATCGAGCCCATCGAATTGCCAAACCGAGTCACTTGCCTGCAGAAACACCAAGAGATGTCCTGGCCAGGATTCATTTTTTCCATGTGAAAGAACAGATCCTCTCAGCCGCCAGAGTAACAAAAGCACTCCCAACTCCTTACAACTCCGTTTAATTATTCACGGATCTCTCTCCAGCCACCATGGTGCTACGCAAGACCTTTACACCAGTTACCTCGGTCCTCCAACAGAATAACATTACAAGTGGGGCTTCCCAACTAAATTATTGGTCACATACCAACACCAAACGACCACTATCCTCACACCCAAAGAAGGATACAAGAAGCTCACAAATTGGGGTCTGTTGCCCCTCGCACCAAATGGGACAGGAAACAAGAGCCCGGCTCACACCTCTCTAACCTCCCGCAACATACCACCTCCAAACATACCCATCCCTCCCGCTACTAGAATCCGGTAGGAGCATTCTATAATTACACTCCTTTAACCACCCCCAAGTTACAGTGTGCAGTGCACACCATGGTTTAAGATACATTTAAAGTATTTTATGATCTTGTTTTTCTTATTTTGTATTGTTGAATGTTTTATATTGTGTTTCTCTCTCCTTTGATCTGACGTCACGGTAGTGGCTTTACTGGTTTAAGCAAACTGTTTATAGTGACTATAATCTGGCTATAAGTTACAAGGCACAAAAACTGTAGGACTTCTCATGGATGTGGGGTCTCTCTTAGCATCATCAAGCACCATGCCCATCACAATTACCTCTATAAATGCTAAAGGGCTAAACTCTCCCTTCAAGCGTAATTTATTACGGAAAGAAGCCCTTCATCACCACTCAGATATACTCTGTGTACAGGAAACTCACTTTTCCAATCTCAAACAACCCCCATGAAAACACAAAAAATACCCTTACTGTTTTTTTGCAAGCTCCCCTCAAAAAAAAAGAGGGGTTATGATTGCCATAAGCGCGTCAGTGACCTTTACCTTACATCATTGTATAAAAGACGAGGAGGGCAGATACCTCATCCTTTCAGCCATGATAGACAATCGCCCCCTTACAATTGTCAATATATATGCACCCAATACGGGCCAGAAAATTTTTTTTGCAAACCTCATTGCCAAATTAGCCCCATTTAGATCCGCCTCCTTACTGCTATGTGGAGATTTCAACGAAGTAGTAGACCCTCAGTTAGACACTACCCACCCCAATAAACATAGACCCTCCTCTCTATCTCCTCTCCTACACAAAGAAGACTTATATGATGCTTGGAGATGCTTACACGATACGGAGAAGGACTATACTTTTTATTCTTTCCCCCAACGTTCTTACTCTCGGATTGATCTCATAATCACGGACAAATACCTCCTACAGTCCGTTGAAAAAGCACAGATTGGATCGATTACGCCCCAGTATCGATTAAATTGTCTGATCTCACTAAATCCCCCAAACATACACTATGGAGACTCAACACTTCCCTCCTCAACAACCCAATCTTCAAATCACAGATCCAATCCCAGATTGAGAGCTACTTCCTAAACAATGCGAACTCCATTCCCGATCATACTACAATTTGGAATGCCCACAAGGCCTGCCTACGGGGTCTCTTCATTAAATTAGGAGCGCACATTAAGAAAACACAGGCTTCCACCACAAACTCACTGCTCCACCATATACGCACTCTAGAATCCAAACATAAATGAAACCCAGACACCACTATGGCCGATGAACTTAAAAGACTGAGACAGGAACTTAATGAACACCTCCGCTCCAAGTTTGAATTATACATCAAACGTCTCAAATTGACCTCCTACTCTTCTGCCAATAAACCAGGAGCATATCTAGCTAGAATGCTCAAACGACAGCTTGCTAACAGAAAAATTCCGTTCCTTACAACCCCCCAAGGCAAACGGATATGCAATCCATTAGACATAGCCAACGAATTTAGCAAATTCTATGCAAACCTATATAATCTAAATGAGTCAGAATCCTCGACGTCCCCAACACCAGAAGACATTGAAAACTTCCTATCTGCAATAAACCTCCCTAAGGCATCCCCTGAACAACTAGAATCCTTAACGCAACCCTTCACACACCACGAACTCTTAAAGATTATCAGACAACTTCCTCTCCACAAAGCACCTGGCCCAGACGGCCTACCAAACGAATATTATAAAAAACATGCTAAAATCTTAACTCCTTATCTATGTAACTCATTTAACCAAATAACAGATACAGGGAAAATCCCCTCCGAATCGTTACAAGCCCTAATAGTTACCATACCTAAACCCGGGAAAGCCCCAGATAACCCAGCCAATTACCGACCCATTTCATTACTCAACGCGGATATCAAGTTATATGCCAAATTACTGGCACAACGTCTCTCTACTATCATCCCCCATATTATCCACCCAGACCAGGTAGGCTTTGTGCCAGGGAGACAAGCGGCAGATGGGACACGACGCTTCGTGGACCTCATACAGTGGGTGGAACACGCTCGAACGCCTTCTCTCTTCATTGGATGCAGAGAAGGCATTCGATAGGGTCCATTGGCCATACATGGAGGCGACACTCCATAAATTCGGAATATCAGGCAAATTCCTAATGGCCATACTAGCCCTTTATACAAAACCTAGCGCACAAGTCTGGACCTCAGGTGTAACATCTGTCCCCTTCTTGATAACCAACGGTACAAGGCAGGGGTGCCCCTTATCCCCCCTAATATTCACACTACTTATGGAACCACTATCACAAACAATAAGATCCACCCCAGCAATCACCGGAATTAAAATCGGAAATGTATAACATAAAATCGGACTATACGCCGACGATGTCATCATTGCCCTGACCAACCCGATTGCATCTCTTCCCGTAATACAAAGAACTCTAGACTCCTTTAGTGCAATCTCCAGATACAAAATCAATCATACTAAATCCCTAATGCTAAATTTAGGCCTAGACCCACACACCACCAAACATATCTCCACATCTTCCTCATTTGCCTGGGCTCCTAACGCGGCTATCCCATACCTAGGGATACAACTCACATTTCCCAGCCAAGAGCTGTTAAAAACAAATTATGATGACCTCGTAGGCAGACTTCTGCGGCAGATCGAAGAACTAAATCATATTACCCCCTCTTGGGCGGGTAGAATCGCATTAGCTAAAATGTACCTGCTCCCACATATAATATACCTATTTCGCACGCTCCCACTCCCTCTCCTGCAATCAAAACTCAACAAACTGCAACAAATTATCAACGACTTCATCTGGCAACAAAAGAGACCCAGAATACATAAAACAATACTTCTGACACCTACCCAACATGGTGGCCTTGGAGCACCTAATGTCCACGCATACTACCAAGCAACGATTCTAGATCAATTGAAGGCCTGGTGGCAAACAGACAACCTCCCCAACTGGAAACAAATAGAAGCCGCTGCGCTACCACAAGACCCAAAAATGATTCTAGCAGCCACTCTTCTCTCCCCTAAATCTGAGCATCACTCTCTAGGAACTATAAATGCCTCCTTAAGAGTACTTGTGGCAATAATACAAAGCAACAAGGGTATCTCCAAGGACACCATGACACTCATCCCTACTGAGGCAATACATCATCTCTCACCAGACCTACCTCTCGCAGAATGGCTCAACGCGGGCATCTTAAATCTGGGTCTCCTAATGTCACCCTCAGGTATACAACCCTTTTCCGAATTAAAAAGGAGGTATGACATACCTCAGAGGACATTTTTCTTATATCTTCGTATTAGATCCATATTATCTAAGATTACATGGTCATCAACGGATCATATAACCCTCAACATACTACGTTTCTACAACTCCAAGTTTACCTCAATGAAAGGAATATCCTTCATGTATAAACTGCTCACCTCCCCATCTATCAACATGCTCTCCCCTACTATCGACTACTGGTCCACCCTCACTAAAGACCCTCCACCACTTGAAAAATGGCAAATGGCCCTTAACACTCCACTGCGCCTGTCGCGCTGTATCACTCACTGGGAATCCCTGCAGAAATTGTTCTACAAGTGGTACTACACACCGACCAGATTGGCAAAAATATTCCCCAATACCCCACCCAAATGCTGGAGAGGCTGTGACCTCAATGGAACTATGAAACCTATATGGTGGGAATGCCCACATATTCACGCATTCTGGCATGAAGTTGCTAACCTGGTTGCCACATTATGCAACCTTCCTGAAATCAAGGAACCACTGGACTTATTATTAGGCCTCTCAATAGCCATATGGCCTAGCCACACACGAACCCTCGCAACTCACATCCTGATAGCTGCAAGACTTGCATTAGCAAGAAAATGGAAATCATCCTCGCCATCACAATTGCAAGAAGTCATACTAATACTGAACACGCATTACCAGTTGGAACACGCATTCGCCAAGGCTAATATGACTGCACAACGATTTTACAAAGCATGGGAAAAATGGTCTGCAGACCCTAGAAGTAACCTTGAACTTTAAAGAACATAACCAGAACGAAAGCAGGATATCCTGCAAGTCAAACGGACCCTACAGATCTGTCTCCTTGCTTCAACCTGACCCTCTACACACCAACCCATCAATTACTCTTGAATACCAACACTAAAACGTTTCCAACCAATGCTCCCACATACCACAAACACCACAATTTTTGGATAAACCTTAGAGACTTCCACTATTAATTACACTCACTATATTATCACAAGTTATGAGCATATTGGGGACACACCTCCCCCCGCCACAGTTTGCTCCCTACTGGGGTGGCGGGGGGAACACCCCAATTAGCTGTATTATACCTCTCTTTGTGCCTAAGATTGTATGCATTATCTCAATGTACTACATAAGAATGTTCAATTTGTATTAACTATTCTATCAAAACACATGTTTATATTGTAACATTACAATTCTTGTTAACTTGCTAAAGAAAATATGTAAAACTCAATAAAGACTAAAGTTTAAAAAAATAAAAAATAAAATATGAAAAGCGGCTTTTGACCCAAAACTCCCCTTGTACCTAAAGCTGTTCCCTGCCCCTCCATTACTTCTATTCCACTAGCAACAGCCAGCATCATTCAGCCCAAACCTTCTGAAACCCCTGTATAGTATTGCAATGAACCATGCTGCCCAGGGAGCCAAATCTTTGTTGATTGGTTTGCTGCACAAGCGATGTATACGACTTCTTTGTGCTCTGTTAATTTTTTAGATGCTTTAATGGGATGCTAACCCTTTTTGTTCGGAAAGGAAATCAATGGAGCGCTGTCACCATGTGGACAGGGCAGTCTTAAGCCCCATACACACTATACAATTTTCTGTAGACTTTTGTCTTCAGATTTACCAAAACCGTATAATATGAGGTCAAACCTTAAGAGTTTCAATTTGCATGCAATCAGGCAGGTCCTTGCACTACGTGGTTTTGGTACATCTGAAGACAAAAGTCAACAGAAAATTGTATAGTGTGTATGGGGCTTAAGATGGACAAGTCATTTTCAAACTTTAAGTGAACTGAAAGAGATGACACCTTTTGTTTGTAATTAAACCAGTGGGGATCTTGAGTAAATAAGGACATGACCATATTTGGCCAATGACATCACCCAGGTTGCTATAAAGAAGCCGCTGGTGATCTGCCATTTGCTATGGAGTAGTGGTGGGTGAAGATCACCAGGTGTGGTGGGTCTCTGTGGCAGCAAGGCAACATTGTGATTGATGTTGACCCATATAGCTAGATGCTATATTTTTTAGGCTGGATTTATATTGTGTGACTTTTTAAATGTATTATTTTCATGGTGTGGGTGAATTTATTTGCTATTGATTTTTAGTAAATGAGTTACGCATGCGCATTAAGGTGTACAGTTATATTAGAGCATGCGTGCATACAGTCCTGCTCACCATTATTGGCACCCCTTCATGTTTTGCATAACTGAGTGAATGTCTTCAGAAATAAATGGAAATGTACCAAATTTATATCAGCAGGATCTTTTAATTGGAGGTCCAAAGTAATTTAACAAAGACAATTGTTATTTCAACATAGATATTGTAATTATAAAGAAAAAACAGAAAACCAGCATGTGCACTAATATTGGCACCCCTCCTTAATATTTGGTTGCACACCCTTTGGCAGCGATGACAGCCTCCAAACGTTTCTTATATCCATCGATAAGCTTCTTGCACTTCTCGGGTGGCATTTTCTCCCACACTTCCTTTGCAATATGCTCAAGCTCTTGAACATTTGCAGGATTCCTTTCTCCAATGGCAGTTTTCAGCTCCCCCCAAAGATTTTCAATTGGATTGAGATCAGGACTCATTGCTG
>BLSH010179557.1:30089-55908 GCA_018402905.1 Glandirana rugosa
ACCGTGAGAGGTGAGAGTTGGGAAGGTTCATCGAGTGCGAATATATTGTTTGGACTATAAGAGGTGCAGGGACGTAGAGGGCATTACTTGGTTTTTATGTCATCATGAAATCCCTTTGGGTGGAGACAAAGACTCTATCTTTTATCTTTCTATATCTTTTATAATGATAACAATCTTGTATTGGGACGTTTATTTAGGGGTCCGGACCTACCTGACAGGATGTAAATAATTAATGTTTGTAACTTCACGATAATCACGTTTCTGAGGTTTACTTATTTAATATTTGTGATAGATTTATTTTATCGACATATATATGTATATATATATATATATATATATTTCATTCAGAATACAATTACAAATGTACACTAAATTCCCTAAAACCATTTACAGCATTGGGGGTTGAATAATTTTGAACACAACTGTATATATATATATATATATATATATGTATATATACAGCTATTTTATTTAGATAGTGTTTATAATTTATTCATTTGGAGTCTTTGCACTAATAGCACTTCAATGTTTGTAATTAATAAATGTAGGACAGTCCATCCAGGCCTGGGGATTTATTTGCAGGGTTATGTTCTAACAATAGTAATATTTTCTATATCTTTCTATTTTCTATCTCAGAAACAGAGGTGGGTTTCCCTAAAGTACTACTGTATTTTTGGTTCATTACGGGAGATGCAGGGACGTGGAGAATATCAGGTTTGTTATATAAGCGTGAGCTACTTGGAAGGGTTGAGAGTGGAGAGTGCCAACGTTTCTAATAGCTAGAGGGACTATATCAGCCACTTCCTCCTGCAATTTCTGTATCAGAAGCTTATGGGTTTTAATTACCTTTTTGTAGAATTTCTTGTTTAAGTCAAGACAAGGCCCTCTCTATTTTCTCTCTCTATCTCAGGGTCTGCTTTTGTTTGGAAGATGTCCCTAAGTAAGGGTAATGCGGGAGAAGATAGAAGGGTAAATTTCAATTGTTTTAATTGAACAACCATTGTGTAGCTCATTTCTCTTAAAAGTAGTGCAAAAGATGTGTGCACTTTCCAGAGCATGGTAGGAGACACTTCTAGGGAGAGATTGTCCAAAAAGTAATTTCGCACAGCAGGTTCTAAATCAGAAATAGAAGGGCCATGTTCATTAAGCCACCAGTGGCAGGATTTAAGGGGGGCAGAGGATAGTTCAAGAGATAGGGTGATTACAACATAATCTGACCAGGAAGCAGGGTGAATGTTGGATCCTGAGCAGAGTTGGAGAATAGTCAGAGTTGGAGCATTGACAAAGAAATAGTCTACATAGGAGTGAGATTTATGGGGGTGTGAGTAGAAAGTAAATTGTATAGCTGTCGGGTTGGCTTTGCACCATGCTTCAAATAAGACATGTTTTCTGGTCCATTGGTGGAAGAGTGAGGATTGTTTTACATGGAAAGGGGGGGGAGTTTGTGGCCCAAAATTACATGTTTATCCATACATAATGAGTAAGAAATATTACAATTTTCTCCAATCACCAAAAGTTTGTGTGCAAAGCAAAATAAACGCGTATAGACCTTTGAGAGAAAAGCGATTTGGTTTGAATCGGGGGAGTGCAGGTTGCAGAGAATAAGATATGTGCCATCCCACATGCCTGTACAGATAACATTATGGCCTGATACATCATCATATAGGTGTTTTAAGTGAAATAGGGAGCCCTTTTTAAAAAGAATTGCCACATCAACCTTACACAGTTAGTAAGGTCGAAAAATTACACCAGTCCATTCAGTTCAACCTGTGGCATGTGTGTGGGTGTGTGTGTTCATGTCAATAGTACATTGTGTATCCCTGTATGTTGTGATTGTTAAGGTGCCCATGTAATAGTTTTTTATAACTATCAACGCTCCCTGCTGATACCACTGCTTGTGGAAGAGAATTCCACATCTTTACCGCTCTGACAGTAAAGAAGGTTAAACCACTTCTCTTCCAATTTCAGTGAATGACTGCATGTCTTTTTAAATTCCCTTTCACTGAAAAGTTGTTTCCCTATGCTAGGATCACCGGTACACTATTTGTACATCGTTGTAATATCCCCTCTCAAGCGTCTCCTCTCCAGAGGGAATAAGTTCAATGTTTGTAGTCTTTCCTTGGGTTAAAGGCTAGAAACGTTTTGAGGATAGAACTTACGGGTGAATGAGAGAGTCCTCATTTTGTCCAAAAGCATCTCTTGGAAGAAAATTACATCTGCTGTGGAGCATCTGAATTCACGTAAGGCCAGAAGTCTCTTATTGTTAGAGTTAAGACCCTTGTCGTTAAGTGAGAGTAATTCAATCAGGGAGGATGCAAAAAATATGAAAATGCTATATTTAGCTGACCAAGAAGACTAGGTAGGAAGTAGGTGCAAGTAGACTGTGGTCCATAGTGAGCAACCATTGGAGGAAGAGCAGACGATGGTTGAGACCCCGAGGGCTGAAAGCCATTATGTGCTTATGACACTGGAGGAGAAAGGAGGAAGAGACATAAGAAAGGGTTAGAAAAGAACCAAAGTCATAGATGCAATGCAACAGAAAATCAGACACAATATGGGTGAATAATCCTGCTAGTAAAGAGCTGGGTGGGGCACCTCTGTCACCCAAATTATGCAAAATACTAAATAAATATATACATCAGCACACTGAGGAGTGGGACCAAATGGCAACTAGGTGGTACCAGTGGGGAGAAAGGCTGAATTAAACCTGCACACCATTAGCTTCCCCACGCATGCAGAGTTACCACTGAATCCTATGATGAGAAAGGTGAACCATAGAGGGAGGAAAATAACTTTAAGAACTACCGCTTTGGTAGCAAAATTAAGAATGTAACTACTAAAGGTACAAGAATGCAGCTCTATTCCTCGACATCCCACTTGTTGAATATGGGAACTGCACAGCCAAGAGATGTAATATGCTGTCCATATTGCTAAATACAGAAAATGTGGAAAATAAGAGTTTAGTGGAACATGCTAAGTTTTGGGAGGCAGCCACAGACAACACTGTGTACAAAGTGACCAGAACCTAGCAAGTAACAAATTATAACCCATATATGATATAGTATCGAACAGAAAAAAATTGCAAAGAGAATGGTGAGGCAATAACCCCAAGGCTCAAGTGCTCAAAAAATACAGATGCAGTTACTGGAATACTGATCTGCTAGATCAGAAAGATTGAGGACTGCAGAATGCACAGAGTCATCATGTATTGGAGGTAGTAAGTATGTTGGAGAGGACACCAGTGTTAGATGTTTTTTTCCAAGCAACAGTGGTCCAGGATTCAGCATGTAGAGGAAAAAGTTGGCAAGGGAGGAACCAGTATATCCAGGGAGTTGCAGAAAGAGTTCAGGTCCTCTGGGATTTTCAACAATGTGGATCATCTCTGCCATCCCCATCAGTATGTGATAGCATTGTCTCTGAGAATTGTCAGGAGACCAGGAGAGATTATAGAAGTCTGCACTGTTGAAGGGTATTTCAGGAGAGATCTGAATAGAGTTGTATAGCAGGCTAGACACAGTAGGTAGGCATGGAGCTTCTGAGGAAAGCAGCCATTCATGAGGCCAGTCAAGCAATGCTGTCCTACTGTACTATTTCTATCTTGCAATTTCAAAGTTTTTGTTTTAAAGCATGTCTAACCCCCCCACAAATGTACTTAGATGTAATGGCTACATTTGTTTTCTATTTTCAAGTCTTCTTTCCTTTATTTTCACCTGGCAATCCTGCCAGTAAAACACATTCTGTCTTAGGATGACAGCACTCACTCAACCTGTTATATCAGGAAAGCAGGAACAAGATACCAACACGTGACCTTGCCCCTTTCCTATTGTCAATAGCAGTGGTCTGTAATGCAATTCTTGTTTTTTACTTTATCCAGTCTTGGGTCACTATTCCTCTCACTGACACAAACCATGAAGCATCATTCCTTCCACCTAAACCAACAGTGGGGCACTGTTCCTCCTACTAACGCCAACATTGGGGTACTAGTCCTCCTACTGACACCAATGATGGAGCATTATTCATAGAAACATAGAAACATAGACCCCAATGATGGAGCATTAGTTCCTACATTGACACCAAAGGTGGGGCACTATTTCTTCCACAAGCGCTCTCTAAGTGTAGCTGTCAGATAAAATTTATTAAAAACAGTGGAGGAACTACTCACAAACAATGACTTGAAACTTGCATATTGGTATCTTAAAGCTAGTGATAGGAGAGTCCTCAGCAGTACATCCCAGGTTAGATTCCATACAGGACGCTTTCATCTGTCAGGGTTGCGGGCGGTCAGCGTCGGCTGTTTCTGGCGCTTCCAGATCCATAGAACTCACTGGCAGTGTGTGGATGGCGTCACTTCCCGGCTGCATCCTGAGAAAGTATGGGAGGCAACGAGGCATTTTTGGAGCTTACGCTCCTTCTTCAGGCCTGACGCTGACTGCCCGCAACCCTAAGAGATGCAAGCGTCCTGTATGGAATCTAACCCAGGATGTGCTGCGGAGGACTCTCCCATCACTAGCTTTAAGCTTCCAATATGCAAGTTTCAAGTCATTGTTTGTGAGTAGTTCCGCTACTGTTTTTAATATATTTTATCTGACAGCTACACTTAGAGAGTGCCTGTGTTTTCTCCTTGTCTGTCTGCAGAGTTGCTTCTACCTCCACACAGAGCTGCCTCGGTGGGCTGTACTTGGAATATAAGGACATTAGAGCTAATAGACTCTAGTACATGAGACATTTTTTACATGAACTGTTTTTTAATTGATGTACGGACTTTTCACAAACATAATTTAATTCCTTGATATGAATTGTTATTTTAGTGGTTTCATTCTTCCCCCAAGCCCTGGGTTTGCCACAGCTCAGTGCCCATCCTTGCACCAATTCCAATCCCTTGTCTATTTCTTCCACTGACACCCAACAGTAGGGCACTATTCTTACCACTGACATCAATGATGGAACATTATTTTTCCCACTGACACCAATGATGGAGCACTATTCCCCCCACTAACACCAATGATGGAGCACCATTCCTTCCCCTGAAACCAATGATGAAGCATAATCCCTTCCACTGACAGCAATTATGGAGCATTATTCTTTCGACTATCACCAGTGATGAAGCAATATTCCTTCCACTGGCACTAATGATGTGGCATCATTTTTCTCATTTATATAAATAATGGCACACTATTCCTCCCACTGATACCAATGATGAGGCATTATTCCTCCTCCTAGTGACCACAGAGGCCATAAATATTTTTTTGTTACTCCCACTGACCACCAAGCCTAAGGCATTGACCACTCCCACTGATGTTGGGACCTTTTCTACTCACACTGGCCACAGTCTGCCCCCCAAAATATCATGGAACAGTAAACTGGACCTGTGTTTAGAAAGTTTGTAGACCCCCGGTCAATAACGTAGAGGGCTGTGTTTCTGTAGTCCTCAGAGATAGCTAAGAACAATGTAAAAATCAGCACAGGCAGAGAGCACTGGAAGATTTCTGGCAAGATCACTGGGTATTTTTTGAACTTATCAAACAGATATAATGAAACACTTTCAAGTGTATACTTAATAAGAGAAGTTCATTGTTCAGGATTAGATACACTTCATAAAAATACTTAGGTTCTACTTTGAAATGTACTCTTACTAATAAACAGTCTAACGGTTTCTATTGAGAAACCCTGTTTTGCGGTAGCTTTCATATTTGCCTCTGATCAGGTGGAACAAACTGAAACATATTGACGAAGACGCTAACAAATGAAATCGTTCATAAACAGATCATCGACTCTGTTATTAATCTCTCACCTGCCTTCTTGTTCGGTGAATGCATTTGGTAAATATAAGAGGCTGCCCTGAGAACCTGATGCTATTAAATGTAATTGCTGCGGAGAAGCCTTCCGGAGCTTCCTATAAATATCCCCATTTCCAGGTATTAATCTGTCACGCTGTTGCGTACGGCTTGTCATAAGGCCGCGGAAGTATTTAAATAACATTCGTTATAAGCAAATAATTAGCGGCTTTACACCCGGGGGCATTAAAACACGGCACAAGCCATTAGGAGATAGCTGCATCTTTCAGGAGCATCTGCAACAAAATTCTGATGTAACAAGAAGCAAACCAGCTGGAACATCAAAGGTTTTATCGTCTCGAGAACCTGTCTGGATAATAGTAGCACTGATTTCTTAGGAAAGGGAAAAAAAAGAAAAAACTGAAGAAGCATTCACAACTATGTATGCAAGCATCTCATTAGATAGATCATATGTTGGGG
The DNA here is from genome assembly GCA_018402905.1 of Glandirana rugosa. Classification (NCBI taxonomy): domain Eukaryota; kingdom Metazoa; phylum Chordata; class Amphibia; order Anura; family Ranidae; genus Glandirana; species Glandirana rugosa. Next base: position 36,344 of record BLSH010179557.1, read on the forward strand.
ATATTTACTTTACAAACATGCAAAGGCCTTCTGGCAACCCCTAATTAGGCAGCAGTCTAAATGGTCTAATGTGTTTTCTCAGTTTGTTGGTTAAAAAGGTTGAATTAAAACAAATAAACTCATACCTTAGAGGGAAATAATAGATTTCAATAAATTTTTTTTGTCCTTTTTACTTTGCGTTCCTAATTGTATGTTTTACATATAGGGCTCTGGTTGCTGGTATTAATTATATCTTCAGCAGGTGCCGTGTCACCTTCTTGTTTGCATATGAAGCCAAGTGCTGGGCTACAACAGTATGGAGAAGGAAACATGTACTTTATCCTTCTCTTTGTTCACTGAGATACTGATGTTATTGCTGCACCAATCTCCACTGGGCAGAGGAGGCGAGCCAAAGCCAAGCAAGCCCGTAGACTTCTATGCAGGGTGCTGAGAATCCTGGGAGATGTAGTTTGAGATGGCAGCCATATAATGGGATGAATAGACTCCCTACATTACTGATCCCAATAGGCACTGGGCATATCAGCAGGGATCTGAGCCTGAGACTGGGAGTGAGGACACTCAGGGGCAGCGCAGCACCACCCACATCACAGCATCTCCACCTCTGACTGTCGCAAGGAATCTAGACTGTCCACTCCCTCTGTTTCCCACCGCTGATCATCAAAGGCTTCTTCTTCTACAGCAAGATGTCACTGCAGCATCCCAGGGACTGGTGAGAGGGCAATTCATCCATTGCTGATACTGCTAGCAGGGACTGAGCCACTAAGAGCAGGACGTCAAGTGTACATAATCCATACCGCACCCATACTGCACTCTATACCAAGCTTTTTCCTAACCAAGAATGGACCTATAGCAACCCTATACCACATTATATACCCTTACGGCATCTGAACAACATCTACCTTGCATCTATACTGTACCAATACTGCATGCAGGTTGACTGGAACTGTCGTTAAGTGCATCAATGCTCTTAAATGGTTCCAACAATAGCTGGCAGAAGAACATCTCAAATGACTGCCACCCCCGTAATAATTTTTCTGCAAGCCCCCTTTGTTCCCCTGCCCCCTCTGCTATCATCCTCCATACCCAGTCGTTCTAGAACTAGGATCGCCATCATGAATGCACTCTGGTAGTATAGTTACAGTATATTAAACTTTACTACTGCTCACTGCTGCGCTTGGGGTGGCCTTCCTACTGCTTACGCTGATCTGGACGCCAAATGTCATCCTATGCCTAGTCTCTACTTTTAATCACTCTGTATGCTAAATTGTATTTTTACCATTGTTAATCTATTTTATACTTGCTTAGTTACCAACCATATTGGGTGAAAATATATTACTTTTATAGTTACTACCTAGTTTGGTGTCTGTTTTCTTTGATATAGCACTACTGTTATATAGCTAACATTTGTTGTCCCCTCAAAATAACTCAACACACAGCCATTAATGTCTAAACCACTGGCAACAAAAGTGAGCACACCCCTAACTAAAAATGTCCAAATTGAGCCCAAAGTGTTAATATTTTGTGTGGCCACCATTATTTTCCAGCACTGCCTTAACACTCTTGGGCATGGAGTTCTCCAGAGCTTCACAGGTTGCCACTGGAGTCCTCTTCCACTCCTCCATGATGACATCACGGAGCTGGTGGATGTTAGAGACCTTACGCTCCTCCATCTTCCATTTCAGGATGCCCCACAGATGCTCAATACGGTTTAGGTCTGGAGACATGCTTGGCCAGTCCATCGCCTTTACCCTCAGCTTCTTTAGCAAGGCAGTTGTCATCTTGGAGGTGTGTTTGGGGTTGTTATCATGTTGGAATACTGCCCTGCGGCCCAATCTCTGAAGGGAGGGGATCTTGTTCTGCTTCAGTATGTCACAGTATATGATGGCATTCATGGTTCCCTCAATGAACTGTAGCTCCCCAGTGCCGGCAGCACTCATGCAGCCCCAGACCATGACACTCCCACCACCATGATTGACTGTAGGCAAGACACCCTTGTCTTTGTTCTCCTCACCTGGTTGCCGCCACACACACTTGACACCATATGAACCAAATAAGTTTATCTTGGTCTCATCAGACCACAGGACATGGTTCCAGTAATCCATGTCCAGTAATCCATGTCCAGTAATCCATGTCCTTAGTCTGCTTGTCTTCAGCAAACTGTTTGCGGGCTGTCTTGTGCATCATCTTTAGAAGAGGCTTCCTTCTGGGATGGCAGACCAATTTGATGCAGTATGTGGCATATGGTCTGAGCACTGACAGGCTGACCCCCCACCCCTTCAACCACTGCAGCAATGCTGGTAGCACTCATACGTCTATCTCCCAAAGACAACTTCTGCATATGACGCTGAGCACGTGCACACGCTGTATGGTCTTGGCCACTGTGCTGCAGCTCAGTTTCAGCACAGTGGCAATCTTCATATAGCCTAGACCATCTTTATGTAGAGCAACAATTCTGTTTATTCAGATCCTCAGAGAGTTCTTTGCAATGAGGTGCTATGTTGAAATTCCAGTGACCAGTGTGAGGAAGTGAGAGTGATAACACCAAATGTAACACGCCTGCTCCCCATTCACACCTGAGACCTTGTAACACTAATGAGTCACATGACACCGGGGAGGGAAAATGGCTAAGTGGGCTCAATTTGGACATTTTCACTTTGGGGTGTACTCACTTTTGTTGCCAACAGTTTAGACATGAATGGCTGTGTGTTGAGTTATTTTGAGGGGACAGCAAATTTACACTGTTATACAAGCTGTACACTCACTACTTTACATTGTAGCAAAGTGTAATTTCTTCAGTGTTGTCACATGAAAAGATATAATAAAATATTTACAAAAGTGTGGGGAGTGTACTCACTGTAGTATATACACATGCAAGCTTTGTTTTACAAATTAATATTTAAAGAGAACCTGCATAGTGGAAGCTGTACCCACAAATGGCAGTAAGATGTTGCAGGGAGCATGGCTATCAGCATTGTCACTGTGGATTCACAAACCTACAGCTTGTCACCTAACACCCGGTCACACATTGTTCTTCCCACTGCTTTCTGGATTGACAGCACTGCTTCTGTTACTAAAAATCTCCCACTGTGAGCTGCAGTGTCTGGAAGGGGTCATGCAAGTCTGTCACATATCTGTTTGAAAGCCAATATGAAGAGAGGGCTTCCCTTGCAGCTATGGTCCAAACAACCGTAGAGGTGGAGACAGGGAGTGCAAGGCACAAAGGGGCAAGGGAGTCAATTGACAAGTTTGTTGATGGCTGCTCCAGGAAGGGATCGACTGGGTAGTTCTCAGACAGGAAGACTAGGACCTCACCAGGAACACAAGGAAACACCATGGAAGAACAGTTTAGGCCCAGCAACTAGTGGGATGCTGATAGGCAGTAGGTAAAGACAACGCAGGATATGGCCAGCAGGAAAGGAACTAGAGTGGAGGTTAGGGTTTAAGCCAAGGTCATACATAGATGGTCACAAAAATAGAATATGATAGAGTGGTTAGGAGCCAGACGCAGAGTCATACACAGTGGATAAGAGGCATGAAGATAGTAGAGTAGTCAGGAGACAAGCCTGGGTTATGCACAATTGTGCAGAAGAAGTTACAAACAGAGATCAGGCAGAGGGGAAATCCAGAGGCAAGCTAAGTCAGTAACACAAAGTTAGGATATACGCAAGGATACATGGAAGCGTGGGTCACGGACAAGCTAAAGATCACCCAGTTACCATTTGTCATTGCTTCTTCCTGTAAATAGGGTGTTTGACGTCAGTCCTGGAACTGAATGGGCACATATGCGTTCCTGTACATGAAGATGTCCTTTTCACGCAAATGAGCGTGCTCACTCACACTGGATACTGGTGGAAGTGCCTGGCCTGTCTATTGACGCCCACGTGCCTAGCATCCTGACAGAGACACAAATGAGGGGGATTTGACTTAGTCAGAAGAGATAAAGAAAGTTTTTTTTTTTTTTACCTTATGTGGTTTTGTGCGTTACATAGTAACTGGATTTGGCACATGTCTAGGCTGTCATACAGGAGCCTTCAGCTGTACTTTAATGAGATTTAAAAACATTGAACGTGACTTTTAAATTTACAATAACATGTTAAAGCTTACATGAGATTTAAATGACATTCGTTATACGCAAATAATTAGCAGTTTTACACCCAGGGGCATTAAAACATGGCGCAAGCCATTAGGAGATAACTGGATCTTTCAGAAATGCCTGCAACAAAATTCTGATGTAACAAGAAGAAAACTAGCTGGAACATCAAAGGTTTCATTGTCTCGAGAACCTGTCTGGATAATAGTGGCATTGGTTGCTTAGGACAGAAAAAAAAATCTGAAGAACTCACAGCTGTGTATAAAAGCATCACATTAGATTAGAAGGACCATATTTAAGGGGATATTCACTTTACATTACATGCAAATCTTTCTGTCAAACCCAAATTAGGCAGCTGTGTAAACAAACTAACTAACTTTTTTTAAATACGTGAGCTGAAAAGGTTAAAGTAAAAAAAAAAAAAATACACAAACCTCATATATTAAGAGAAACTATAATGGATTTAAAACATTTGATAGGGAAGAATGGGATTTTTATGGCACCAAAACACTAGAACAATCATAGAAATATAAATAAAATCTGTAAATCTTTATTTGTACAAAAGTTTAAAAAGAATGTAGAAATAAAAATAATTCTTCCTATAGTGATAATACATAAAACGATTATCACTTAGCACAATTACATTGAGTAGAACACACCCAGGGAGCACAGTTAACCCTTAGAGCGCCCCCTGCAGGTTAACCCCTTCACTGCCAATGGCATTTACACAGTAATCAGTGCATTTTTATAGCACTGATTTATGTATAAATGACAATGGTCCCAAAAAAGTGTCAAAATGGTCCGACATGTCCGCTGCAATATCGCAGTACTGCTAATAATCGCAGATCGCTACCATTGCTAGTAAAAAATAGAGAAAAAATAAAAACCCCTGAAATGAATTCTCATCGTCCGTAAATGCGGCAACTTTTGCGCAAACCAATCAATAAACGCCGATTGCGATTTTTTTTACCAAAAATATGAGGAAGAATCTAAATCGGCCAAAACCAATGGAAAAAAAAATTGTATATATATTTTTTTGGATTTCTATTTTAGCAAAAAGTAATAAATGTGGTTTTTTTTTGCAAAATTGTCGCTCTTCTTTTGTTTGTAGCGGCGATCAGAAATGACGCAGAGGTGTTAAAGTACCACCAAAAGAAAGCTCTATTTGTGAGAAAAAAAGGACACAAATTTCGTTTGGGTACAACGTCGCACGACCGTGCAATTGTCAGTTAAAGCGACGCAGTGCGGAATTGCAAAAAGTGCTCTGGTCCTAAAGTGGGAAATCTTCCGGGGCTGAAGTGGGTAATATGTATATAATTTGTATCCAGTGGCGATTTCTCCATTAGGTGCTGCCCCCCTAATCTATGCGCCCGGACCCTAATCTACTTGCAGAGCGCTGGACGCATGGATTTCAATGTTTTTTTTTTTTTGAAGCATGTGATTAATAATCTAATTGGCTTCAAAAAAGGATGTGCTCGGGGCTCAGAGCACTGCGCCCTGAGCCCACCCAGTTGTGTGGCAATAGCGAATTAATATTCACTATTGTCTTTCTGCTTCTCCTCCCGGTCGCCCGGGAGCAGGGGGGAGGTGCCGAGGAGGAGACACAGGGGGAAGCCGCTGAAGCTGCCTGCTACCTGGATGGTATAAGTGTGCGGCTGATGGGCAGACAGGGCAGCGATGGGGGGTTTGTTCGCCGGTCGACCGAACAATGGGGGGGTTGATTGACCGATCAACCGACCAACTGAGCGGACCGGGGGAGGGGGGTGTGCCACCTCCCCCCAAAAAATGGAGCACCAGCCATCACTGTTTGTATCCTTAACATAATTCAATCGAGACAACTGAAGTTCATGTTATAATTTTGTTTCTATTATGTGATGTTCTAGATTATCTGGTAAATACTCACTAACACATAATTTGTCATCATTATATAACAGAGGAGGGTAAACAAGGGCACAAAGGAGCTACATAGTGCAGTGATACCTTAACTACAATAGTACACATAAAAACAGATGATAATTATTGCACTCACAAGTGTGGACACAGGGGGCACACATGTAAGAAAGCTCACACTTTCTGGAAGCTGACAAAGGGGCAGTGTCTCTGAAAACACATCCCCTGGGTGCCTTGACAGGAGTGAGATTGGCCTGCTATAATCCTCAGCAGTTGTGTCTGATCCTAATACTGCCATTTCAGTAGTGTCTGCAGCGAGATCTATCTTCCCGCTTTCATAGCAGTGGCTGCACAGGCTTTACACTGGACACCTCACATGACTATGGGGTTAATCTGTTTTACATGTGTGAATCCCTCTTCAACCCCCCCCCAGACTCACTCGCTCATCAAACACCAACAATTTTTTCGAGTTTATTTCAAAAAGTCTTTATGAAGACTTCCACACAAGAATGGAAGATGAATCTCAATCTTCATTTTAGAAAAGAAGAGTCAAAACGTATTAATATTCATTTCCCTTAAAATCATTGTTAATATTCCAGAGACGTGCTGCAAACTTTGAGCCAGGTGGTACTCCTCACCAGTGGTCTTGCACCACATTTTGGATGATATTCTAGATATCAGCTGGAGATGCCTGAATGCTATTACATAGTTACATACCGTATTTGCCGGCGTATAAGACAATTTTTTTCCCCCTGAAAAACATGCCTCCAAGTGGGGGGGTCGTCTTATTCGCCGGGTGCGCTCCGCTCTATACCACCGCTGCGGAGGTATAAAGCCGCATTAGCCGCTGCTCCTTCTTTAGTGCCATCTCCCACGCCGGCGGAGTTATATGCAGCTGCACTCCGCCCTCTCACTGTGTTGGGGGAGGGCCAGGGAGCGGGTGAGGCGGACTCGATCGCTGCCGGCTACCCGCAATGCCCCCCCCCGCACTGAAAGAACGGAGGTCCGTGTAAGTAAACACGAACCTCCGTTCTGTGAGAGGGGGAAGGGCTGTGATCACAGCCTTCCTCTACATGGAAGCTGTGATCACTTCCCTTCCCCTGCTAGGGCAGCCCACACACAGTTAGAACACGCCCAGGGAACACAGTTAACCCTTAGAGCACCCCCTGCAGGTTAACCCCTTCACTGCCAATGGCATTTACACAGTAATCAGTGCATTTTTATAGCACTGATCACTGTATAAATGCCAATGGTCCCAAAAAAGTGTCAAAATGGTCCGACATGTCCGGCCCAATATCGCAGTACTGCTAAAAATCGCAGATCGCCGCCATTACTAGTAAAAAATAAAAAAAAAATAGAAACCCCAAAAATTAATTCTCATCATCCGTAAATGCTGCCACTTTTGCGCAAACCAATCAATAAAGGCCGATTGCAATTTTTTTCAACATGTTGAAATCAAATCTGATGTTCTTTTACGTTTTATTTGGTGCGTGGAAGGTGTGCGGAAGAGGGGGTAGTCTTATACGGCGAGTATATAACAAACTCTATATTTTGAGTGGAAATGTTGGGGGGTTGTCTTATACGCCCAGTCGTCTTATACGCCGGCATATACGGTAGTTACATAGTTAGTCAGGTTGAAAAAAGACACAAGTCCATCCAGTTCAACCAAAAAAAAAACATTTTTAACCACTTACCCACCAAGCCTGTTTCTTGAATTCTGTGCTTACCAGTTAAAAACAGGTTTTTTTGCTATAAAATTACTTAGAACCCCCAAACATTATATATTTTTTTTCCTAACACCCTAGAGAATAAAATGGCGGTCATTGAAAAAATTTATGTCACACCGTATTTGCGCAGCGGTCTTACAAGCGTGCTTTTTTTTTAATAAATTCAGTTTTTTTAGTTAAAAAATAAGAAAACAGTAAAGTTAGGCCATTTTTTTCCATATTGTGAAAGATAATGTTACGTTGAGTAAAATGATACCCAACATGTCATGCTTCAAAATTGCGTCCGCTCGCGGAACGGCGATAAACTTTGCAAATTAAAAATCTCCATTGGTGACATTTAAAAAATTCTACAGGTTAGCAGTTTTGCGTTACAGAGGAGGTCTAGAGCTATAATTGTTGCTCTCGCTCTAACGATCGCTGCAATACCTCATATGTGTGGTTTGAACACCGTTTTCATATGTGGGCGGGACTTACGTATGTGTTCGCTTCTGCGTGCGAGCTCGGCGGGACGGAGCGCTTTAAATTTTTTTTTTAATTATTTATTTTGCTTTTTACTTTTTATTTTTACACTGTTCTTTTTTTTAAAAAAAAGATTGATCACTTTTATTCCTATTACAAGAAATGTAAACATTCCTTGTAATAGAAAAAAGCATGACAGGACCTCTTAAATATGAGATCCGGGGTCAAAAAGTCTTCAGATCTCATATTTACACTCAAATGCAAAAAAAAAAAAAAATCTGAAAAAAGTGACAGAAGAAAAAAAAAACAGGCCCTTTAAGACCGTTGGGCAGACGTCATTTCTGACGTCATTTCCGCCGGCCATGTTATGGAGCCGAGTGAGTGGCTTCAGCCACTCAGTCGGCTCACAGACACTGGGGGGAGAGGATCGGATCATCTCCGCCGCTGCCGGCGGGTCCGGTAAGCGGCGGAGATGACCGGAAAGCGGCGGGAGGGGGGGCACCTCTCCCGCCGCTGATAAAAGTGATCTTGCGGCGAATCTGCCGCTAAGACCACTTTTATCTTGCAGGGAATCGCCTGCTGAAAAAAACGGAATCTGAATGGTGCCTGCAGCTGCAGGCACCATTTAGATATCACCACTCAAACCCAAGGATGTCATATGACGTCCTCCGGTACGGAAGTGGATATATATATAACCAAATAATCCCATACACAATCCTTTACCCACAGTTGGTTCCCTTCTACAGATTTGGTGGCAATATCCTTTGATTCAATCATTTTGGTCTAAAATCTTCCATCTTATCACTTTCATCAGTGAAAATATTTTGCTCTTTCATCCTATCTCATGCCTTCTTTACCACATCACAATGACCATGAAACATTATACAAATACTCAAATACTCTTTAATACTTCACTTACTAAATGAGGCCAAGTGTTTAATTCCATGACACTGGGGATCAACCCCAAAAAACCCCAAAAAGGGGCAGACTCGATGGACTACTCAGTCTTTTTCTGCCGTCACTTTTCTATGTTTCTATGTTTCTAACGAACTATCCACAATGAACTTTCCTGCAACAATACGGTGGTCACCATGGCAGAAATGGTCTACATAGGCCAGGAAAATAAGTCCCATTTTTTGTTTATCTAGACTAGATGGCACCTCTTTAAACATACAGATGGCTACCACCACTTGATGCACCCACAACCTATCTGCCCCATTGGCATAAACAACCCAACTCAAACCTGTTCCTGCCACAAAGGCAAATTGTATTCACTCATAGTATCAGCCAAGTGCAGGCAACAGACCATGATAAATAGGCAAGCAACAGTTAACACCTAGGGGACCTAGCAAAAGAGTATGCTGTAGCCCCATCTCCCCAAAGCACCTCCTATCCTCGCTAACCCTCTGTCCATAACTCACCCCCCCCTTCCCTGTTATCTTCTATCCATTACCCCATCACACTTACCCCTTCAGGTTCTCTTTCACCTCCCCTTTTTCCTTTTCTTTGTACACAACTCAAGTACTCCCCTGTGGACTCCCACATGTCCTTATATTTTCCCATGTCCCTTCACAGGCTCCGTATGGAGCACTGGGGAAAGGGGAACTGCATGTTAAAACTGGCACAGTCCTTTCTGAAATTATCATTTAATGCAAGCAACTGAATCTACAGAGACCTGGGACCATAACCTTTACTTTACATAGCACCCTCATCCTCCGTATTGTTCTAACATGTACACTAGTGTTTTGTGTATTCCTCTAACTACTTCTTTTAAGAATAAAAACTGTTTGTGAAAAAAAGTTGTATTTTTGAGTTCTGTTTTGTTAGGATATATTCTTCGTCCATCACTTCTCTTTTAAAGTTTTCAAACATATTCCTTTTCATTCTTCTCTTTAATTTCAATGGAAAGGTATAATTAGCTATAATTTCTGCATAATTATCTTTAAACATATGCATTAAAATGTATCTATATTCAGTGACTAAACTCTTTGCTACATACAAGCAGATTCAAAAAAAAAAAAAAAAAAATATCTTCTATTTGTCAACGTTTTCAGTCTTTTTTAATTTGTAGGGAAAAAACAAAAACACACAATCAAGTGTTATAAAAGAAGAGAGAATCATTACCGCAATGTCTGTATCTATACAAAACTTCATGATTAAAAAGAAACTGTCATCTTTCAGTGAGTTCTCATTGTGGATTATTAATTTTATGTTAGGTTTTCATATTGCACATTTAACAAGTCATTACTCTGCCATATTTTCAAGATCATATTTCATATTCAGATGTCTAGGTGTGCCTTTTTGTCAAAACTTTTTTTTCCCTAGTTATAGATGGGAAGACTTCCCCTACATTCCTATATGATCACATAATTGGGAGATGACCCTTCAGTAATAATAGCACTCTCTTTTTATACAGTGGGAAAGGATTAGACCCCTCCACATAACTTTTACTAGTTGTGTCACCATTATGCAGATTGTATTATTCTGTGTGTTGCCCTGCCCACACGAACCTTTCCTTTTGCTAGATAAATAAATGTTTATATGAAACATAAAATATTATAAAATTATATAAGCATATACAATTATTTCAATTCAATATTTATATATTAAATATAAATATCAAACTTAATGATAAATTAATATAAATGATTGCCTCATGATGACCTTTGGTGGTTGAAACGCGTCAAGGCTAATCTGCGTCACAGTGACGCAACTTCCAATGACCTCATCTCTTGGCAGCGAGCCATGCCGCACTTCCGGGAGTGGGGCGAATGATGGCAGGGAACCCACCGCTCACAAATGCTGTTCACAACGGGTGCCAGGTACAATAGGCACTTTTAAATGTGAATGTATTTTCATCCCAAATAAATAAAATAAACTTTAAATATGAGTATTAATTGGGTTCACTTAAGACGTTAGATTGAATGTTTTAAAGTATATATAAAGTCCTTTTTAATGCATTAAAAACCTTTCAGGGAAGTGTAAACATATACTGGTCCAAACAGGATGTGAATATGTATGGTAATTGTACTTTGGAGGAAGTAGTCCCCTGCGGGTGTTGTTGAAGCTGAGTGCACCCAAGGGAAATGAGATCATGGCCAGGTGAGAGGTAAGTGTCCACACATGGCTATTTATGCAACAGAGAGGCCGGAAATCCTTGTCTTTGATAAAGCCTTGTGTGAAGGGCGAAAAGCTTCAGATGTGGATTCCGATCTGTCAGTAACATCACATCAGATGAGCGGTGGAACATAGGTGAGGCTGTGAGAGTACCAAGCCACTTCATGGAGCGAGCGGACTGCGTTTTTGATGTTTTTATCCTGCAGTTTACTCTGCACCTGGTAAGAGAACTTTTTACTTCAATAAACCAAGATATACTTCACTATATGGGCCCTCTCTCCTTATGTTGGAGTCTGAAATACTAAGGAACATTCATCTTTGAAGCGGCGCTTCCAGCACTCTTCCCACCAGCATAAGCCTGATTGACCCACATGCAGTACTGCTAAGGGGTCCATACAATCTGGTGAGTCTAACCACTTAGGGCGGTGTGTGAAGCACTTGTGTGATTTTGAACACTATAGCACTTTGGAGTATGATTGCACAGCAACACCTTTGAAGAAAGATATTGTTTGGGATTTGTGTGTTTTTGAGAATTTGCCACTGTCACTTTCCTCTATATGCACAGCACTCACACTTCATGACCTTGACTTGTGCTTTGGTGTTTTTATTTATTGTATTTTTTCCATTTTTTATTTTATTTTTTGAACTTTCACTGCCTACATGCTTGAAAATATTTTTTTAAGAATTGTGTGTTTTTGTGATTTTGGCATTGTCACTTTCATATATATGCACAGCACTTGCACTTTATGACTTTGAATTTGCACTGTGGGCTTGGTTTGCGCAGTGGTCTACAATTTTATAATTTTTTGACATAGTCATGCACCGCAGCAGCAAGAGTAGTACACATTAGTAAAGGCCCGTACACACGGCCCGATTATCAGCCAACAACGGCCGTCCAATAGCCTGTTGGCTGATAATCCGACTGTTAGTACGCACGATTCGACAGCCGATTTCCAATTGTCATCCAGCAGAAGTTGACTGACAAGACTAGAAAACTTTTGTTGGCCAACAAGGCGTTGGCCGATTTGTTGGCTCGTGTATACAGAAGTGCAAACACGCATGCTCAGAATCCAGGAAGTGTCCAGTCTTGTAAACCTGTGTTCCTAATTCACAATTCACATTCACTTGAACTTCCTCGTTATACGCTCGTAACATGTCACTACGTTTGGCATTGTTAGGCGATTACTTGACTACCGTCAGTACGCTAGACACAACCACCAACAGCCAATTTGGACAAAAGTTGGACGTTTAGTTGTCCAACAATTTGCGCGTGTGTACGAGACTTTACATTTGATTTAGTTTGGGTGATCTGACTGAATTTAGTTGATTCATACTAATGATAGGTAGTTAATAATTTGTAGTGAGTGCAAATCCATGTGGGCCACTACGAGCATGAGTAAAACAGAACATTACTACTTTTACTTAAAGAGCACAGCATCACATAAAAGGATTTTTGTGGACTGGATATGGATGCACATTGTTGATCTCTGTGAGACTTTTTGCTTTCAGGTTTTTGCTTTATTTAATTTGACACAGATGGATTGTAATTTTAGTATCAAGCATGTTTTTTTTTAAATTGTTTTATTGATTTGTATTGCTATTTGCATACATTACTACTGCAGCTGACACTAATCAACTCACATCTAATTTTCAAAATCCACCAAGGTGCAGGGTTGTTACAAATGTTTGTTACTTATGATATGAGTGATTGCCATTTTTGCATTGCTGGATATAAGGCAGACACATACTAGAAGGTCTTCACCTGCCTTGAGAGTAGAGTTGCCACCTCATCCCTTTAAACCTGAACACATATGAATTATACAGATTCTGAGGCTAATTTAATGCAGATAAGACACCAAGTGAATTTAATTACCACCTTAATCAGCCACAGAACCTGTGTGACTCATATGTGTTCAGGTTTAAAGGGATGAGGTGGCAACCCTACTTGAGAGATGTTTGGCATCTTGTGCGTTGTTATACCTATAGGGTACATTCACATCAGGGCTGTCCACTGCTGTGCATTTAATGCATATACTGTATGTTAACGCCCGTTATGCCCCACATTAATTAATGTTGAGTTAAAGCGGTTGTCTACCCTTTAGAGGGGTTTTTACCTACAGGTAAGCCTATAATGAGGCTTACCTGTAGGTAAAATAAATATCTCCTAAACTTGTAAGGTTTAGGAGATATTCCCCCTCCAAGCACCTGCGGCGTTACTGCGCATGTGCCATGATGTCCCGGCAAAGACTGTGCACTTTGCCAGAAAGTCGGGCTTGCGGCTCCGGCCAGAGCCGTGTACCCGGAAGCAAGATCCGAGGGAAGATGTCCGCTCCCTCAGAGGGGACCGAGCAGCCCGGTCGGATCTTCATTTCAAGTTGAGTATTTCATAATGAGCTAGTATGTGGTGCATACAAGCTCATTATGCTATTGTCTTACAGGTTTTTATTTATTTATTTATTTTTATACTGGGTAGACAACCGCTTTAAGGCAGCTCATTTACGTTAATGCGCTGTCAAAGCACTGCAAGGGGATTTAAATTGCTCCTGCCCCAAGTTTGCTGTGGACAGCATACTACATTACATGGTAGAGTGGTGGGCTGTAAAAGAGGTGCATTGGGTATGTGTGCCTGTGTGCCATTTTAAAGGAATGGCATTGTGACAAAAGTAACGTGTGTTACAGCAGTACACTGGTTTGAATGGGCCCTCAAGTATAACGGGGCTTTCTCCAAAGCATACCTAATCAAAAGGATTTTGGAGGTATCAAAAGTAATATTGCATTACTGCTAAGTTTTTGAGCTAAATGGATGGGTGTCTATAGTGGGAAATCAGATCCTATTATGATGCTTGACTGATATAATAATATACTGCCAGTTATTGATATTATAAGGGGTTATTCTTGTGCTATATTTTGGTCTCTGTTTTTTCTGTTTATATGTTTTTGTTTTGTGCTTTAATTGTATTATTTGATATTGAAGTGTCTGTATGTGAAAAAGCCATTTTCAGGCTTGATTGCCAACAGCTGACCCCATTTTAGGTTTTCGCTATTTGAATGGGGAGACTCTCCTGACTGTGGAGTCGTGATTAAGGCTGGGTACACACCTGTCTGACAAACAGATGGACATTGTGAGCACAAGTCACATGAAGTCACCAAATCAATGTTTCCCTATGAGAGCCGTCTTAACTGGTCCGACACAAGTCGGTTCGGCTTTGAGAAAGGTTCCTGTACTACTTTGATCTGACTTCAGCCCATTGAATATCATTGAAGTAGGATCAAAGTCGGATCCTTGTTCTAACCATCTGACTTGTGACATCCAACTTGGTGATTACAGCAGCAGTAAAAGGAATTTATCTCATACTGGGATTGTTTTGATTGGTCAAAGGACAAGTCACTATCTCAAAGTCGGAGCAAAATCTTATCTTGTTCATTCAAATCGGATGGAAGTAGGACTAAAGTAGGACAGAAGTAGGACCGATGTTTCAGGGCAAAGTAGGATCAAAAGTCTGACCATTTTTGTGTCGGATAGTGTGAACCCAGCCTTAGCGCTGATGTAGCATAAAGCAGATAGACTCTTCCCATGCCCTACAGTGCTGTGTTGCTGTGATATGTTGCTTTTATGATTGAATAAAGACGGGTAATTTTGGAGTGCAGCTTTGCAGACTCTTGGATTTCATACTGGGAAAACTGGAAAAATGTCCAAAATTTCACTTATTTATCAGAAGAGCAAAAATGTACTTCATGACCGAACAACGAATCTCTAAATTTGTATACCTGTAGCCATTTTCCAATGCTTCCTTCATTCAGTATCATCAGACGATAAGGCTATATGTAGACAAGAGAAAATAAGGGACCTCTAAAACATCAGCCATGAGACAAATGGCTTTGAACATCAATTCCAAACAAGTTTAAAAAAAAGATATAGATTCCTTTTATTTATTTAATTATTTATTTTTAGATTCCTTTTAATTCTTTCTCTTACTCAACGTTGATCTGAGTAATTAAACCCCTTTATCTAGTTTCTGGTAGTTTGTAGCCACATAGCAACTGATACTCCAAAGGCAACATTATTTAGCTTGCATTTGTTCATAGAGTTAGGGTTGGATTGTTTACTGTAAAAGCTAAAGGCAAACAGAAAAAAAAGAAGAAAAGAAAAGAAGAATGTTATGTTGGTTTCTGCATAATGGCTTTAGGGACAGAAAGGAAATAGTGGTGTCTTTTCACCAAGGGAAAATCTGAAAAGCAATTTGATGTTTTCGTAATAAAATTCTTTGTTGGTTCAGTGTAAAAATGAGAAAATAACTTAAATATAAAGCATATAGATGTGCAGACAGGGATGGTGGAATGTAAATAGAGATAAGACTGCCTCGGAAGGAGCTGCTCATGACATACGGGCAATATGCACAGGTAGTATAATAATAAGGTGCAACACTACAAAGAAGATCTCCTCCAGCCTCCCCCAGGTTAGTAATGGATGGTTGATCAAATGGGATGGACCAACAGAGAGCTCAAGAAGAATCACACAAAAGTATAATATAAAGTATCGAGAAAATGAAAAGCCATGTACTTATGTCTGTTATTTTGTTTTAAAAGAGAAGTATGGACTTCTAAAAAAATAAACGTTTATATTCACCTTGGTTAATGCAGCATCAGACTGAGAAGTGAGAACACCGCTGATCGCTCAGTTCTTGCCCACAACTCTGAGCAGAGAGCTGGGACTGTCAGTCACCACTCTCTGCTTTGCCTCCACCCAACTTGGAGTGCTGGGCTGTGGAGGGGATGGGAGATCACTGAGAGGCTGAGCCAGGTGCCGGTCCAGGGTTCTGGGTGGATCCTGACCATATTGTTATTATTCAGAACCTGGACTAGCTCTGTGATATCAGCCGACAGTGAGCTTTAGCCCACTGTCAGCTGAAAGTGGGTCACAGGAGTGCAGAAGGCACTGAGCTCCTGTGACCTACAGGAGAAGTATAGCCAGAATAGCTTAGCTATACTTCTCCTTTAAAATGCACTGATTGGCAGCAAAAAACTATTTTTCCAGATTGCTTTAATAAAGCACAAGGGACTAGTTGAATAGCTGCAGGTCAGCCAATCAACAAGCGTTTCACTGGTTTGCCCTTAGAAGCCATCACAGCCATGCCTACTAATGGCATGGCTCTGATTGGCCAGTGCATCATGTGACCCATCCTCTTTATAAGCTGGAGTCACTTAGTGCTGCATGTCACATGCTCTCTGGGTAGTGTAGGGAGAGGATGCTGCCGGTGCTGTGAGGGACAGATTGCAGATAGATAGATAGGTAGAGATTACTACTACTACTGCTTTTAGGGACAGATTGTAGATCGCATCCTACATTACAGAAAGATCTGACTGGACTACATAGAGTCTACTGCTTAGAGGAACAGATTATTGTTCTAAAATCATCTTCTACTCCTATAGGGTCAGGTTCCTGCTGTTGCTGTAAGGGACAGATTATTGTTCTAAAATCATTGTGCAGCCCTCTAGCACTTTCCAGGTCTTTTTTACAGTCATTTTTGTGCCGAAAAGTTTGGGTCCCCATTGAATTCAATGGGGTTAGGGGTAAAGTTTGGGTCAAGTTCGGTATCGAACCCAGACTTTTTCCCGAAATTCGGCCGAACCCACCGAACCCGAACATCCAGGGGTTCGCTCAACTCTACAAGGGACCATTCAGACCTGTTTGTGTTTTTTTGGGGATACAGAATAGAAAAGTAGGACCCTCTGCCTAGTTTTTATTATTAATTGTGTCCTTGTTGGGATAATCCAGCCATCCTCTGTTTGACCTGGTGTCATAAAGACAGAAAGCAATTGGAAATCCTTTTGTTGTCATGAGAACAAGAGGTGCTGAACAGTCTTAAGTTGGGAACAAGTGTTCTGGTGATGTATATCTAAGGACCTGTGTTGATGGGCTTTTGTTCACTTCAAGAGCGTTCTGCATTCTAATACATGTTTATGGAAGCACAAAACGTGCTTAAAGTGATATTAAAGTCAAAATGTCATACTTACCTGCTCTGTGCAGTGTTTTTGCACAGAGCAGCCCCGATCCTCCTCTAGTTGGGTTTCCTGCGCTCCTGGCCCCTCCCTCCTGCCAAGTGCCCCCAGAGCAAGCAGTTTGCAATGGGGGTACCCGAGCAAGCTCACTCCTGAGCCACGGCTCTGTGTGTCCATTCACACACAGAGTCACAGCTCGGCCCTGCCTCCTTTCTCTACTTATTGGCTCACTGGCTGAGATTGACAGCAGCGGGAGTCAATGGCTCCCACTACTGTCTTAGCCAGTGATAAGGGAGAGTCCCCATAGAGCCAAAGTTCTTGTGCACATCGCTGGAGGAAGATCAGGCTCAGGTAAGTATTAGAGGGGGTCTAGGGGGCTGCGACACGGAGTAGATATTTTACCTTCATGCATAGAATGCATGGAGGTAAAACCTGCGGCCTTTACAAACACTTTAAAGCAGGCCAAATTATTATTCGGGAATTATATAGTGTCAACAGTTTGTGCAGCACTTTACAATCTAAAAGGATACAGTACAGTTACAAAACAATTAATTACAATCTAATAGGGTGGGGTAAGTGGTATAAATGGTAATAACTGTTGGGGATGAGAGTTAAAAGTTTAGTTGTTAGTTGAATGTGAGATAGGCTTCCCTGAAGAGATGAGTTTTCAGGGATAACCTAAAGGTGGACAGAGTGGGAGATAGCCAGACAGATTGGAGTAGAGAGTTCCAGAGGATGGGAGAAACTCTAGAGAATTCCTGGAGACGAGGAGGAGACGAGAGCTAGAGAGCAGGAGGTCTTGAGAAGTTTGAAGAAGACAGTTTGGGTGATATTTGGAGGCAAGATCCATGATGTAGCTCAGGGTAGAGTTGTGAATGACTGTATTTTCCTGTTGCGGAACAAATACACCTGTCAATGATTTCTGATTTTTCTCAGAAGCATCTTAAAATGATTCACATTTTCATTTGCTTTTAACATTCAATTTTGGAATGAATACAATTTCCCAAACAAACACTGCTAGAAATATTAATTGAAAAAAAAAATCACATCATGCTCCTTCGAATTTTCTAATCACTGCAGTCAAAAAAGAATGTTGATTTGACCCCACTAATAAAAATTGAACAAATGGGCCTTCAATGAAAATTTCCAATGAAATGAAACACAAACATTTTTTTATATTGCAGCTTACAAATTCTTAGATGTGATGGCTGCATTAGTTTCCTTTTTAAGGCTTTCTTTCTTCTATTTTCACCTGGTGATCTGGCCAGTAAGTCTTCTTCAAAAGAACAAGCTCTCTTTCAGACGTATCAGCTACATGGATGATACCAAAAAAAGTTCAATACTGGCAGAGGTACTTACAATGATACGATTTGATTTATTTATGTTAAACTTTTATCCCAAAAGGATAACTGTTTATTGTAACTGCTTATAAAGTGTTTGCTGGAGTTAGTGTTTCTAAATCTGCTAGTACATCTAACACTCCCCTCCCCCCAGATTGACAATGCTGCTGTCCAAAAGTGCTCCCTGTGCTCCTTCATCCAGAGTGGGGGCACTCTAATACAGGAGATGTGTTACTGGCCAGATCACCAGGTAACAACAGAGAGAAAAAGGCCTAAAAAACTGAAGAAAGGCCTAAAGAAAACTGATGCAGCCACCTCAACCCGCAATTGTAAGGTTGCAATATATTAAATATTTGGACTGGTGTATTTCCTTTTACTTTCTGTTACACCTTCTAGACTGAAAATATAGGGAAATTTCCCCAACAGGACAGAGATAGCAAATAGTAACCCTATGAGATTTTAACTCTACCCTGCTCTATCAAAAACTAAGAAATAGTGTTTCGCTGTACATACACTTTAATGTAGCCCATTCATTTTAAATGGACTGCCAATGCACCTCAATAGCAAAAAGGATGCACATTGTATGGGGTTATAAGCCTATCTGCACCTTCATACACTGTATTATCAAAAGTATTGTATCTCATTTTTAGGGACTCCTTAATGACTGGAATAGTACCACTGGATTGGCATAGGGCCAATGTGGTGCCCATATTTAAAAAGGGATCAAAGTCTTTACCAAGTAACTATAGACCTGTTAGTTTAACTTCTATAGCTGGGAAGATACTGGAGAGTTTAATAAAAGAACACATAGATGAGTTCTTGTTGGATAAAAAGATTTTAAGCAACAGACAGCATGGATTCATGAAAGACAGAAGTTGTCAAACAAACCTGATTTCTTTTTATGAGGAGGTAAGTAAAACCTTGGACAGAGGGGTGGCTGTG
>BLSH010179557.1:56149-81237 GCA_018402905.1 Glandirana rugosa
TCAATATAATAAATGTAATTCCCTTCTTAGGTCCGGAAAAAATTTCGTTAGTTGGCACGACCGGTTTTGGTGGAGACCTCCTTCAGATAAGGTGTAAAAGTGTCGAGAATGACACTTCTTTGGAAAGGCATAAACATCTACTTTAGAAAAAAGGAGATCTGCATTTCTCACGGGGGAACAGGAAACACTACTGGAATTTCATTTATTGAGGTGTGGTTCAAGTGATATACCTGGTGAATATATGAACATGTACAACTAGTATAGGGGGAATTAGAGGAGAAGAGTTCTCTCTTATTTAAGTCAAGGAGATTAGAAAGGAGTATCGACTCGAGGAGGTACGGAGAATAATCAAACCAACGGGAAGAGACGTGAAAGAGGTCAAGGGGCTATAGGAAAAACTCTTGCGGTTGATTGCTTTAAAAAAGGCCTGGATTCTTCCCTTAATGTAAATAATATAACTGGGTACTAACATTTTTAGGTAAAGTTGATCCAGGGTGAATCCGATTGCCTCTCGGCAAATTGGATCATGCTTTGCTGGGGTTTTTTGCCTTCCTCTGGATCAACTGTGGGTGAAGGATTGTATATGGGATTATTTGGTTGTGTGTGTATGTATATATATATGTGTGTGTATATGTATATATATATATATATGTATATGTATGTGTATATATATATGTATATGTGTATATATAAATGTTTTTTTTTTTTTTTTGGTTGAACTGGATGGACTTGAGTCTTTTTTCAACCTGACTAACTATGTAACTATGTTACTATGTATTGGGACACCTGCCTTCACACGCACATGAACTTAAAATGGCATCTCAGTCCTAATACATAAGGTTTAATATTGAGTTGGCCCACCCTTTGCAGCTATAACAGCTTCAACTCTTCTGGGAAAGCTGTCCACAAGGTTTAGGAGTGTCTATGGGAATTTTTGACCATTCTTCCAGAAACGCATTTGTGAGGTCAGGCACTGATGTTGGATGAGAAGGCCTGGCTGGCAGTCTCTACTCTATTTCATCCCAAAAGTGTTCTATCAGGTTGAGGTCAGGACTCAAGGCCAGTCAAGTTCCTCCACTCCAAACTCGCTCATCCATGTCTTTTTGGATAGATGTATAGTAGTAGGCACATGGGGGCCATAGGGGTAATCTGAATCCCTGTAATTTGTGTGACTTTGCTGGCTGCTTCCCACCTCAGAGGGAAAAGAACTTTACAGCTGCAAAAAATATATTAGTATGTACCCCTGTCAGGGCATCTATGGAAGCAGAACTCACTAATGTCAGGGAAAATGGCATGTAAACTGACAGGAGTGGAATACAATCTTTTGTGTAGTTTCACTATTGTTTCCTTAGTTGCAACTGATTTGGTGATTGTATGCATATTAGATGGCATCTCTAGCCAGTCCTCCATATTATATTCTACCCCTAGGTCAGTTTCCCATGAATGAGAGTATATAAGGAAGAGATAATACCTTTATCTCTGGAGGAATGGAGGCAAATCAGTTTGTGTTCTGTACAAGGTCCTTCCATGTCCAATGTATAATTTGATAAAAAAAAATATCTAATTTGGAGTTCCCTGTAAAATTCTACCCTTGGGAGTCCAAAATTTTGTTGTACAGTTAAAAATGATACAAAATTGTAATTATCCAAAAAGGTTTTAAGAGAAATCAGGCCTGAGGTCTGCCAATGTGTGAAGGTCTGTCTAGCTTGAAATGCCATAGGAAAGGCAGGATCTCCAAAAAATGAGGCTAAGGGAGGCATAGGGTATGTTAGGCTATATTTAGCACCATAGAGTTGCCATAAGTGAAGTGTTTGACTAATTATTACTTAATTTAATGGAGAAAGATCTTTGGGACTAACCAACTTGGTCCAAAGTAAGACTGGCAAATAGTAGGGTTCAACTGAGGCTAATTCAAATAAAAGTCATGGAATAGGTTTTAGGTGAAATATACCACTGAGTTGTTTGTGATAGTCAAAGATAATAATCCCAGGGATTAGTGAGTCTCAGGCCTCCTTGCACTTGTTATCTGTATATGAAGGTTTTATTTAATCTGGGTCTCTTAACATGCCACAAAAATGTATTGATCATCCCTATACTGCGTCTTTCTATCTACATACAATGGTAGGGCGCAGAAGAAAAATAAAAGTTTCGACAAGACTGACATCTTGATCCCCATTACCCTCCCCAAAAAGGAAATGCGATAAGAGGCCCAAGACTGCAATTAGCGATTTCATCCGAGCAAAAGCTTGAGGATAATTTGAGGTATAGAGGGCTGGTAGGGAGGGAGCTAGTCAGATCCTTGGGTATGGCAAAAAATCTGAGCACCAAGTGAATCCAAAAGAAGGTCTAATAGACTCTCTCTGGGTAAGTGGAATATTCACTGGTAAAGCAACACATTTGGATAAATTAACACCAAGATCCCGGAATGTCTGTAAAACTGATAAAAGGTTTGGAAGCGGCACCACTGGATTTGTCAGAAACTTGAGGACATCATCAGCATACATACTTATTTTATACTCAAAGTCCCCCTTTTGGCAACTATTGCTATTCAGGTCAAGAGAAATAGCTTTTGCTAAAGGCTCCATAGCTAGGACAAACAGCAAACGAGAGAGGGGACATCCCTGTCTGAGTAAGACCGCAGGAGTTTAATTCTTGTGCTTGGTACAGAGCATGATATCTGTGGACAAATTCTCCATTAAAGCCAAATTTCCACAGGACCAAATCTACATACAGTATGACCATAAGACACTGTCAAAAAACTTGTGTATGTCCAGGCTTAAAAAGAGAACCAACTTATGGAAGATGTTAGCATCCTGTATAATATTCATTGCTAATTGTTTATTATCAGTAAGTTGTCTAGTCGGAATAAAGCCTGTTTGGTCAGGGGAGGTAATAACTTTCACCAAGCGATTTTCTAACATTCGGCTAACGATTTTAAGAGTGTTATTAATAACTGAGATGGATCTAAAATGTTGGGGTAATGTGAGGTCTGTCTTTGGTTTGGGGATTAAGGTCATATTTGCCAGTAGCATGTGGAAATTTAATGCCCGGCAAAATTTTGGTAAATCGCTTTTCAAAATCAGGCCAGAAAGGATCTAGGAGGTTGCAAATAAAGGATGACCCAAGCTCTTTTCTTTTTGTGCCCTGCTGGGTTGTCATTGGATTTCTCATTACTGACCCTGACTTTGTACCTGGATTACTCTTTGGGTTGCTGCCTGCCCCTGCCCTGACATCAGAACTGTCCACTGGATTATGCTTATTTTCTACCTGCTCTGACCCCAGAATTGTTTTCAGACTATGCTTGCTTGATATCTGCCCTGACCATTGACTGCCCCAGGATTCCACCACCAACTGCTCTTTACTGCCTGACCAGGCTGACCAGCCTCAGAACTACAGGAACACTTCTTTATCTCATTCACTGTGGTATTGTGGCAGGCAAATTGGACTCTAACTGATACTTTTGCACTTTTTAGGGACCAGTGACACTAATTCAATGATCAGTGCTAAAAATATACACTGATGACGCTGGCTGGGAAGTGGTTAACACCAGAGGCGGTCAAAGGGTCAACTGTGTGCCTAGCCAGTGCTTGTGTACTGTGTGGGAGGTGCTTTTACTAGGAGAAGGCATGGATCCATGTCCTTGCTTTGCAGGAACACAGAATCAATGCCTTCCCTACTGACAGAACAGCAATCTACCTTGTTTACATAGACCGATCACCTTTCTGGCTCTCAGTCTAATGATCAGCGTGTTCAGACGGACATCGAGTTTCCGGTACCCACAGATCAGCTGTGTATAATCACCCGGAAGGCTACTAGGTATGTGATCCTGCACAGCAGAGCCGTCTTGTCGCCGTATATGTAAATTATACGATCGGTAAGAGGTTAAAGATAGAACATCTTTTTATAAACATTCATGAAACATTTATTTTTATTTTATTTTATTTTTTTTTTTTTTGGGGGGGGGGGGCATTTTCACCAAGCAAGTGCTTCTAATACTGTATATTTTATCCATTTGATCAATAATTGACCCCCCACCCCCACCCCACAAGAATGATTTTCCATAGATTGACTGCAAAGCTTGTTCAATTTTTGGGCTGAACCAGGCATCAGTCATCCCATGTCCATAGATACTCTATTTTAATATCTATATGTCTCTATGTTCAGTGTAACAGCTGTGAAACAACCCATTTTTTTTTTCCATTGCACAAACAAGCCTAGTTTGAAGGATGCAAATGCTTTCCGCTTTCATAAAATATTTAAACTATATGATTCAACATTTAGTAAAGGAGATTAGAAGGCATCTCATTGTGTTAATTAAAATAAATTTCATTCTTGTAAACAAAGGGGCGGTGGATGGGAATAATTCACATCAAAGACACATTCAATGAAAGAAATAAAGATTGAGAAGCCACCAGACAGATGGCATTTAAGTATAAGTGGCACATTTAAAAGGTTGATCTTCCAGGTGTGTGAACATAAAAAAAAAAAAACATTTTATTTTATAAGAGAATTTCATATCTGACATATGTTCTGAATATATCCAAACAATAACCAGCTTTCATTTCCATGGTGGCTGACAGAGGCTGCTGAATTTGTTTATATATGTAGAATATTGGGGAATGGGAATGGGAATGACAAAGCACATAGTGTAAAACATTAAAGACTCCAGAGGAAGTCTGCAAATGTTAGATGTTACTGGAGATCTACATGAATGTCAAAGACCAAGAAAAGTTCTGTAAATGGAAAAGGCCAAAGAAAACCCTATGAATGCAGCAAATCACAGAGGGGTTCATGAATCTCTAAAGGCTACAGAGCAGTTCCGTGAATGCAAGAGATCCCAGATATGCTCTATACATGTTAGAAGTCCCAGAGAAGCTCTGTAAATATTAGAGATAATAGAGAAGCTTGGTAAATGTCAAAGGTCACAGAGGAGCTCTATGAATAGCAGAAGTCCCAGAGAAGCTCTGTAAATATCAGAGGTCACAGAGGAGCTTCATGAATGTCAGAGGTCCCATTGAATATCTGTAAATGTCAGTGGTCACAGAGGAGCTCCGTGATTGTCAGAGGTCCCAGAGAAGCTCTGTAAATGGCAGAGGTCACAGAGAAGCTCTGTAAATGGCAGAGGTCACAGAGGAGCTCTGTGTATGTCAAAGGTCCTAGAGAAGCTCTATAAATGTCAAAGGTCACAGAGGAGCTCCGTGAATGTCAGAGGTCCCAGAGAAGCTCTATAATTGTAAGAGGTCACAGAGGAGCTCTGTGAATGTCAGAGGTCCCACAGAAGCCTTATAAATGTAAGAGGTCACAGAGAAGCTCCATAAATGTCAGAGGTCCCAGATAAGCTCTATAAATATGAGAGGTCACAGAGGGCCTCTGTGAATGTCAGAGGTCCCAGAGGTGATCCATTAATGTCAGAGGTCAAAGAGGATCTGCAACAATTTCATAGATCACAGAAGAGCTTTGTGAATAACACAGGTCACAGAAAAGCTCTGTAAATGTCAGATGACACAGAGGAGTTCCACAAATGTCAAAGATATAAAGAATTTTGTAATGTCACAGACCAAAGAACTCTATGAATGTCACAGAGGAGTTCCATTATTGTCAGAGGTCCCAGAGAAGCTCTGTATTTGCCAGTGATCACAGAAGAGCTCCCTCAATGTTAGAGATCACAGAGGAGCTCTGTGAATGTCAGAGATCACAGAGAAGCTCTGTAAATATCAGGGGTCATGGAGGAGCTTCATGAATTATTATTTTTATACAGGATTTATTTTTTACAATAAAGAAGGGACACAGTACAATTACAATACAGTTCAATACAGAAGGAATAGGAGGGCCCTGCTCATGGAGCTTACAATCTAAAGAGGCGGTGGTACAAAAGTTAATAGCTGCAGGGGATGATCTGATGATGTGACTCAAGTACAGTTCTTTGGTGGAGGTGGGGTAGGCTTCGCTGAATAAGTGAGTTTTCAAGGATCGCCAAAAGGCGGACTGGGTAGGGGCTGACCTGACATTCTGGGGCAGGGAGTTCCAGAGAATGGGAAAGGCTCTGGAGAAGTCCTGTAGGCAAGCATGGGAGGAGGTAACAAGGGAGCTAGAGAGCTGAAGGTCCTGGGAGGACTGAAGAGGACAATTTGAGCTATATCTGCAGATGAGATTGGTGATGCAGCTGGGGGCAATGTTGTGGATGGCCTTGTATGTTGTGGTTAGTATTTTGAATTTTATACAGTGGGGTAGGGGAAGCCAGTGAAGCTGCTGACAGAGCAGGGCAGCAGTCACGGATCGGTTAGTAAGGTGTATTAGTCTGGTAGCAGCATTCATGATAGACTGAAAGGGGGATAGCCTGTGTAAAGGTAGGCCGGTGAGGAGGGAGTTGCAGTAGTCAAGGTGTGAAATAACCAAGGAGTGAATAAATTGTTTTGTGGTGCCATTAGTTAGGAAAGGGCAAATTCTGGAGATGTTCACAGAGGAGCTCCATGACTGTCAGAGGTCCCAGAGAAGTTCTGTAAATGCCAGAGTTCACAGAGGAGCTCTGTCAATGTCAGAGGTCCCAGAAGTGATCCATGAATGTCAGATCTCTATCAATTTCACAGATCACAGAAGAGCGTTGTGAATGTCACAGGTCACAGAAAAGCTCTGTAACTGTCAGATGACACAGATGAGTTCCACAAATGTCAGAGATATAAAGATCTTTGGTAATGCTACAAAGAAGACCTCTATGAATGTCACAGAGGAGTTCCATGATTGTCAGAGGTCCTAGAGAAACTCTGCCAGTGATCGTAGAAGAGCTCCCTCAATGTCAGAGATCACAGAGGAGCTCCCTTAATGTTAGAGATCATAGAGGAGCTCTGTGAATGTCAGAGATCACAGAGGAACTCCCTCGATGTCAGATGTAACAAAGGAGCTCTTTAATGTCAGGTGCCCCAGAGAAGCTTTTTCAACATCAGAAGTCATACAGGAGCTCCATCAATATCACAGATTAAAGAGGAGCTTTGTGAATGCTGCAGCTCACAGAGAAGATCTGTAAATGTCAGATGAAACAGAGGAGTTCCACAAATGTCAGAGATATAAAGATCTTTGGTAATGTCACAGGCCAAAGAGGAACTCTATAAACATCACAGAGAAGCTCCATGGATATCACCTGTCACAGAGGAGCTCCAAATCATAGAGGATCATACAGACTATAAAGGAGCTCCATGAATGTCACAGGAACTCTATTAGTGTCAGAGGTCACAGAGGAGCTCCATGAATGTCAGTGGTCACAAAGGAGCTCCATAAATGTCAGAGAACCTCAGTGGTGAGCAGGTTGAAAGAGCTGTGGATTAGACCAGAAAGATACTTCTGGGAAATGATGGTTTATAAACATACTAAAGCGGATAATACTCCAAGGTAGACATGTGCATTTCATTTTGTTCTGAATCAAAACTTGGACCAATTTTTCGATATTCGGAAATTCAGATGAATCCAGATTTCCAAAGCACAATAGGAACGTATTTAAACAAACCCAAAATAAATTATAATGAAAGAATTTAATTTGAATCAAATTTGAATTTAAAGTAATACTACAGGTTCCTGTTTTTTTTAAAAATAACAAACATGTTATACTCACTTCCTCTGTGCAGTGGTTTTGCACTCCTCTTCTGGGGTCCCTCGGTTGCAATCTTGGCTCCTCCTCCGCATCAAGTGAACCGTCAGGGAAGCTGTCCTTGGTGGTCACCGATGCAGGCGCACTCCCGAGTCCTGCTGTTGCGTGTATTCACATATACAGCTGGACTCGACCCCGCCGATGACTCCCATGTCACTGGACTTGCTTGACAGCAGTGGGAGCCAATGGCTCCCCTGCTATCAATTTGTCCAATGAGGACCAGAGCCGGCAGCTAGAGGGACAAGACTCGTCCCAGGAGCAGGATCGGTTCGGGCTCAGGTAAGTAAGGGGGTCTCATGGGGGGCTGTTGCACTAAGGTTTTTCACCTTATTGTATAGAATGCATTAAGGTGAAAAAGCAGGAGGCTTTACAACCACTTTAAGATTGAAACAAATTTGAAAGCAAATTTGAAATGTAAACATATTGCTGATTTTGTTCAAAAACTGCGTGCAAGTGTAGTTAAAAGAATTGATGCTATTTGGAAACAAAAGGGTATTCAAATATTAGATATTAGATTTTTCTTGTTCTGTTCACTCATTCTGCATTTTTTAAGTTGGTAAAAATAAACAAGTAAAATATAGATATTTTTAAAAGATTCTTACTTTACATTATTTCTTCACATCTGCCCAAACTTTTGTACAGTATTGTACATAGAGACAGCAAAATGTTGAAGTCTGAATATATTCTGAATAAACCTTATTAAAACAAAAATGTTTAACTTGTCAAAATATCTAACTTTCAATATTTCTGGTCAATTAATCATTTTAGCATCATTTGTGTCCAAATCAACATACAGTATATGCTTTTCATAACCTAGCACCCTTCAATTTTTTTCTGTTTCAATCCTTTTATTAAAGATTTAGGCTGTCCATAAATGGTGTGATTTTCATTTCTGCAACCACGGATGGTTAACTAAGAACTAACTGCACTCTTGTGTTTCATAGAGCATCTATAGCCAAAAAAGCTTTGGCTATACTTCTACTTTAACTACTTCAATACCAGGCACTTAGAACACTTCCCTACCAGACCAATTTTCAGCTTTCAGCGCTGTTGGATTTTGAATGACGATTGCGCAGTCGTGTGGCATTGTACCTAAACAAAATTTTTATCATTTTTTCATCACAAATAGAGCTTTCTTTTGGTGGTATTTGATCACCTCTGGGGTGGGGTTTTTATTTTTTGCACTACAAATAAAAAAAGAATGAAAATTTTGAAAAAACTTTTTTTTCCTTTTTTCCGTCACAAAACTTTGTAAATAAGTACATTTTCTCCCTCACTGATGGGCACTGATGAGGCTGCACTGACGGCACTGATGAGGCAGTGCTGATTGGCACTGATGAGGCGGCACTGATGAGGTGGCACTGATGAGGTGGCACTTATATGCAGCACTGATGGGCACTGATAGGAGGCACTGATAAGCAGCACTAACGGGCACTGATTTGTGGCACTGATATGCAGCGCTGGCGGGCACTGATAAGCAGCACTGATGGGCACTCAAAGGCAGCACTGATGGGCACTGATAGGTGGCACTGGGCACTGTGGGGTGGCACTGATATGAGGCACTGATGGGCACTGATAGGTGGCACTGTTAGGCAGCAGCTATAGGGATGGCTCTGGCAGGCATCACAGATGGGCACAGTGCCATCCCTATTGGGCATTGTGTGCCCCTTACCTGGTGTTCTTGAGTGGCATCCCTGGTGGTCTCTGGGTGACATCCCTGGTGGTCCCTGGGTGGTGCCCCTGGTGGTCCTGGGAGGGCCCCTTGGAGGTCTAGGGTGGTGATCCTGGGGGGCTGAGCTGGTAAACAATCAGCGCAGACATCCCCGTCAGGAGAGCCGCCGATCAGCTCTCCTCTACTCACGTCTGCAGACACAAGTAGAGGAAAAGCCGATAAACGGCTTTTCCTGTTTACACTGTGATCAGCCGTGATTTGTCACGGCTGATCACATGGTAAAAATCTTCTGACAGAAGCTCTTTACCTAGATCAGAGATGCGGTGTGCCCGTTTGACACACCACACCACTGATTGCCGCGCTGCGCTGCCCCGCGGGCACACCCCAGCTTGTTATCCTGCTGGATGTCATTTGACGCTCAATCAGGATAATTGAACCACTTCCCATCCGTAATTCTGCATACGGCAGTAGGGAAGTGGTTAAAGGAGTTGTAAAGGCAGTAGGTTTTTATCTTAATGCATTCTATGCATTAAGATAAAAAACTTTGTGTGTGTAGCAGCCTCACCAGCACCCCCTAATTACTTACCTGAGCCCCATCTCTCTCCAGCTATGTCCATGAATGTCTAAGCCATTGGGGACACTCCTCCTGATTGGCTGAGACACAGCAGCAGTGCCATTGGCTCGCAGGGCTGTCAATCAAAGTCAGTCAGACAATCAGGGGAGAGAGGGGATGGGGCTGGGTCAGGGCTCCATGTCTGAATGGACATACGGAGCTCTGACTCAGCTCAGGTGCTCCCATAGAGAACTGTGGGCTGTGGGGGCACTCAATAGGAGGGAAAGGCCAGGAGCAGCAAAGAGGGACCCGAGAAGAGGAGGATCCAGGCTGTTCTGTGCAAAACCAACTGCACAGAGGAGGTAAGTTTAACATGTTTGTTATTTAAAAAAGAAAAAAACAAGACTTTACAGTAGCTGTTGGCTTTTAACCTTAGAACACTTACCTGTCCTAGAGTCCAGCGATGTCAGCATCGCCACCGATCTTTGGATCGGCTGGACGAGCGCTGCCGCTGCCTTTGAGGGTAAGGGAATCCGGCAGTAAATCCTTTAGGCTTTACACCGGGCCCCTACTGCACATACGTGAGCCACCGTTGCGCTTTCTCACTGGCCCGGCGTCAGACTCCAGATAGCAAGGATAACTTGCCACAAATTTGTGGCAGTGTTGAATTGTAAGTCTTGTTAACTTGTATATTTTCACTGGCAAGTTGTACACTTGCAGAGCACTTGAAGCACACGTTCTAGTTGACACTTTTGCAATTTGTAGCAAATTTGTGTGGCAAGTCTATATGAAGAGCAAAGTTGCAGTGGGGAGTCTACAGCGAGAGCTCTGCAAGTCACAGTGACCCCTGTGGTGGGATGACTATTGCACAACAGAACTTTCAGCAGACTTCTAGAATGTTTGCAAAGAAAGTTGATCTGGAGTCAAACTTGCAGCTCAATTGCTTGCTATCTGGGACTGTGTCTGAACCAGGGGTAGGCAACCTGCGGCCCTCCAGCTGTTGCAAAACTACAAGTCCCATCATTCCTCTGGGAGTAATTGTACCCGTCAGCCTTGCAATGCCTCATGGGAAATGTAGTTCTACAACAGCTGGAGGGCCGCAGGTTGCCTACCCCTGGTCTGAACCTACTTTCTGTGTGTTTATTTATGCTCAAACCACCATTTATTCTATACACAACAACTATTTGATAGCCCACAGGACTTTTATGAGTCACACCACCAAAAAAGGTAAAATATAAGAAAATGTATTGTTTACAAAAGTATTTGACAAACATTTAAAAATGCATTATCTTACAAAAATACAAATAGTAGTACATGTATCATACAATAATATACAGATTGTAAACCTTGTATTGAACCTAGATGGTCTGTGTTAATATCCACCACTCAGTCTAACAAAAGTCTGTGCTGGCATCTCAATGCGTTTCATGAGATGAAGAACTTGCCTCCTCAGGAGAGGCACATAAGCATATCTGGAGATAAAAAGTGCACACACATTTTCTCCCTTTTCCCCCTAAATAATGAGTATGTGCTTTTTATATCTCCAGATATGATTATGTGCTTCTCCTGAGGAAGCAAGCTCTTTATCTTGCGAAACCTGTCAAGAATGCCAGCACATGCTTTTTTAGACTGAGTGGTGGATATTAACATAGACCATCTAGGTTCAATACAAGGATTCCAATCTGTGTATTATATGGTACATGTACTATTGGTATTTATGTAAGCTAATGCATTTTTAAATATATGTCGAATACTTTTGTAAACAATACATTTTCTTATATTTTACCTTTTTTGGTGGTTTGACTCATAAAAGTCCCATGGGCTATCAAATAGTTGTTGTGTATGTACAAATTAGGACACGCCCTTTCCTACCCACCTGACACCAGCACATCCTTTTGACACCATTTATTCTAACCTGTACTAGTACATTAAGTTCATTTACCACTAAACGGTCTTGTCTCTATTTCCTGGTGCTAGTGCACAGCCAAGTTACAAGTACAGTATCTATACTCATGTTCTTATAAATGCTTACAGTAGCTTATAGGTGCTTGCTGAAGTTTTCATTCAACCAAGTGTGTCAGAGGGGCTGAAGTTGTTCTTGGAGTTGAGGAACAGAAGAAAGAACCCAAATTACCAAGCACCTCCTGCAAGGGTAGCTCTACAAATACAATCTTTGAGATAGTTGCTCTTTGCATATCTTCAGGGAAAACATTGGCCAGTGCTGCAAAATGAGATTTATTTTGTGTGCATGCTGTCAGCTAGCTGCTGTAAATGTTTGCTTAACAGCTAAAGTTGTCAATAAAATTGGTGCAATGGATTGCAGATGTTGTTATCGTATAGCAAGACCCACTAACCACCACAGAAGCAAACAGGAGAACCTTATTTTGCTCCAGTAAAAGTGGGAGCTACTGAAAATGGTGCCCAACACTTTACCTTTGCTACTCAAATTTTAACTAAAATCAGCTCCTCGCATATCACGGACTCATCCATAGCGATCGATCATAATTTACATCATGCTACGATTGCCTTTGTTTTATGGGGGTAGCTTCAGGCCAACGGTTGATGGCCTGGAGGTATTTTCCAGAAAGTTTACATTTTTACTTGAAAAGGAAAAGAGGAGCCTTTCATGTGCAAAAATTCTTAAAGCCCTTCTTGAAGAATTCACATGATGAACACTGAGCAATGGCTGCTCATATTGCTCAATAAAGTCTGTATGTAGTTTTGCATATGAAAGGTCATTCTACTTTTCATGTAGTATGAATGGTAGGGCTGCCATGAGACCAGGTGCTGCTGATAAATCTAATGGGATTGCCTTGTTACATATTCTTATATACAGTAGAATAAAGCAGATTTCTCAGTTCCATCCGTTTTCTTGTTGTGTTTTCTTTTCTATTAAAGTGTCTGTTAGATTTATTACATTTATTTAAAAGCAAGAAACTGCCACAATGTGTTAAGAAATGGTGCCGCATTGTAATAAAAATGAGTAGCTCAAAATGCCCTCTCAACAGGTATACAGGTTAAACAATTAAAAAATATGCTAGATTCTAGACACAAAAGACAGTATAACTGGAGCCTGGTTCGTTTGGGTACTGGGTTACAGTTTAGAGGAGAGAGGCCAACTTTAATGATGGGGAGGGAAAAGGCAAATGGATGCCGGAAAAGGTGCAATAGGAGGCAGGCAGTTGGAAGATGCACCCTGCTTTGGTGACAAATGTCACAGATCAGCTGTAAAGCTGATCTGTTAACTCGTAGTCCTAAAGACATGTGGACTGTTCCTACCTTGCTATGGCTGCTAAGCTGAACTGTGGTCCCACTGACTGATAGTCTGTTCTTACCTGTCTTTTGTGCTGGTCTGGCATCTTAGGCTTACCTGCTGTCTGATATAAAAAAGAATATAACATTCCAGATTGTGCCACCATCCTAAATGTATAGAGAAAAAATCACAAATATGGATTCCATATACGTAAAGAGGTGGATTTTGTCGGCACATATGAGACTGATGGATTTAAAATGTGTCTGGTGTGTTGGTTATCGGCTAGTGGATCAGGTATGAATGGGTGGATTAGGAAATTCTTTCTCTCTTCCCCCTGTTTGTCCTGCCCACCGGCCCGATTCTCCTTACACACGGTGCACCGTTTCCTCGGGCATGCGCCGTGTGTTGAAGCACACATTGCGTCGCACGTGTGACATCACGGTCCTGTGACGTCTATGACGCCTATGTGACGTGCGGCGCAATGGGGGATAAAAGGCCGTACGCCATTATGGACGGTCCAGGCGGCGGTTACGGCACATGGAGTGAGCGGTGTGCAAACGACATAAGGGTAAATACAAGCTTTACCTTGGCTACTACTTTGTATCTGATCAGCTCTTGTTACATGGCCTGTTCCTTTACATTGTAGGTTACGGTCAGACGACCATTTTTTTTGGAAAGTAGGACCATGGAGTTATATCTATATTTGGATTACTACTCTTACCTTAGTGGATATTGAAACCTAAAGAGAAGCCCACTACTATTATCTACCATCTACCATATCCTAGGTACAGATGCCTTAAGATTTTACACCTAAAGAGTAATTTGTTACAATTTATTCCACTAGTATCAAGCTTTTTAGCGATACACTTGGGTGGTAATATAGGTTTAAACTATAACATCCTCCCTTTTATTATGTCCCAGTCTTTCTAGATATGTCCTGCTATTTGATGCTCACCTTCTACCAATGTGTATACACACTGGGTTAAATTTAACCCATCGACACAGGTACTAATTTACCTTTTTGATACAATCATTTTTTCTTTATGGTAAAATTAAGGAATGTTTTCATCCTAACTAAAACTATGTAAACAGATATTATGTCTAGAACTCTGTGAACTACACAATACGCTCTGCCATATCCTATCCCCCGTGCCCGCCCCCCTGACTGCACTGCCTCATTGGGGTATCCAAGTGGACTACAAGTAAGGTATTATACATTGATACATGCTGATATATACTTAGATGGCAATGTAGTAACATGTTTATATTTTTTGGATATATTCTTACAGTATGTACTCTCTATCTATAGTCTGCAAGAGAAAGGTCCAGAGGAAGCACATTTGTTGCGAAACGCGTCAACCTCCTGTCCCACGTTTATGAACTATGTTTGGTATTTTGTATCATTTCATTGTTACATGTGGAACTGTTCCACTTGCAGTTCACTAAGAGTCCCCCAAAGGGATATCTTAGTTTTGTTGTGTCTTTTATTGTCCAATTTTGTATTTCAATGAATCAAATAAATGCTTAAATTTTAAATCCATCAGTCTCATATGTGCCGACAAAATCCACCTCTTTACATATATGGAATCCATATTTGTGATTTTTTCTCTATGCTGTCTGATATAGTCAGGCAATCAGTGGCTCTATTTGAGGATCAGCCATCCTTGCCTGAGCAAC
Source organism: Glandirana rugosa (assembly GCA_018402905.1). Taxonomy (NCBI): domain Eukaryota; kingdom Metazoa; phylum Chordata; class Amphibia; order Anura; family Ranidae; genus Glandirana; species Glandirana rugosa. The sequence goes on from BLSH010179557.1 coordinate 70,944, forward strand.
ATTTTCCATGTATTTCTGAACCCTGTACTTTGTGCACTATGCTCACCTATCTCTAGAAATCCTGCACACTAAGCAGTACTCTGTCCTTGATAGTTCTGCTATGCACTCTGCTCACCTGTCCCTGGAAATCCTGTACTTTGAACCATAACCCATCCCTGGAAATCCGGTATGCCATACAGTCTCCAGTTTCCTGGAACCCCTGTATATTACATTGTCCTCATAGCATGTGTGCAGTAATGATCCACTAATTGTTACTCCAGTGTATGATAGTGACCTGGGATTGGGAAGCAGTCGACCCATCTCTGCCACTAGGAGCTCTGGAGAAGACTTCTCATTTCTCAGACTCTGCTCTTCAAAGAACCCAGCTGGGGTCAGGGTAGGTTTTCTCTGACTGTGGACTGTGAGTTTATGATAACGTATTTCCACAGGCACCTTAGTCAACTGGGTAGTAAAATCCCTGCTCACCTTAACCCATTTTATTTTGTTTTTATTAGCTGTTGGCTTGGATATTTTTACATTTAGATTGTCACAAATATTTACCTCATGGTTAAATGAAGAAGTTATGTTACAAGACATGCAAAACCAATAATAAAAGAAATGAAAAACAAAAACGGTGCTCCAAAAGAACACCAGGATGTATCCCTTTGTGGTGTGAGGTGGCAGGTGATTGGTGGAGTGTTGTCATCTTTAGGTTATTGCTAGGTTTTCTGGAAGTTATTTGGTAGAGTGTGCTCATTGTTGTCACCTAGTGTTATTTAATATAGCTTCTTAATTCATCTTTAGATTTAGCAGCAGGGAGCTCATGTAGGCCCCTGAACCTAGCAGCTGTGACTAGGGGCTAACTTGACTCTATGGGGGTAATTTACTATAGAGCGATTCTGCCTTCACGCAAATTTTAACGCGCAGAATCACAAATGGAATTCACTAAAGCCCTGAGGGAGAAGATACTCCCAGAATCAAATTCACTATAGTGCACAGACAGCAGTGACTGACTGAAAAACTAGTTGTGGTAGAAGCAAGGGAATTGCATATGGAAATAATGTTTAGAGCATGATAGGATCACCTAAATTGTTCTTAAAAATGTAGTATCTTGTTTAATGATGATCTGCTTTTAAATTGTTTAGAAGAGTGATATATAACCTTTTTTAGAGGGCACTATAGTAAATTCGCAAATTCACACTTGCCTATAATGTCTTATTGAGAAGGCAAATTCACGTTGGTTAATATGCCTTCCTGAGATGCCCAATGCAAGTTTCAGCCACTGATTCTAATGGTACAATTGTAACTTCCCTAAAGAAATCCTTTTCATGTTGAGATGAAATATATCTTTCTTTCAAACAAATTGTCCCTGAAACAATGTTGTTATTTCATCATCTAATTTGTTTTTGAGAATGTTACAATGTGTAATCTTCTCATGTTTTCCTCTGTCTTTTCCTAAACTCACACAGGTATCTTTACAAACCACAAACAATACCATTGCTGTTGCAATAACATCACCATTCTACACTCCAAGCACCACCAAATAGTGCAGAATAAACTGCAGACTAATGTAATTCCATCACCTATATGTGCAAAGAAATGCAGTATATGTGTATTTATGTGTAGGAGGGTTGCACACTCGGCAGACTGGTGGCTAACAGCTTAATGCTTCTACCTAGGAACATAGAGGATTTGGGTTCGTGTCCTGAGAATATCACTTCATGTAGAGAGGTTTTCTGTTCTCATAACTCATGTTCTTACCAAAATTATGTCTAAATGCAGTATTTATGTGTAGGAGGGTTCCACCACTATTGAAAATTGTGTCACATGTATTCTATAGGCAAGGATTATAATCAGCTTTAACATTTCACATCCAGCAATTATTGCAGCTTCTTACCAAGGCAAATGCCTCAAAATGAGAGATGTTCTATAGCAGAATGGTCACAGTACTGAGCTATAACAAACCTTCAAAACAGATGGCATATGCCAGAAACAGGTTGTTCAATGGTTATCCAGCCTTCCACAGTACATCTGCATTGGTTCATTTATTGCACCCCTGAGACTTATGACTGTTTGACATCACAGCAATGGATGCTCCATGAATGTGGCTAAGGGCTTAGCACTTCTGCTGAGCAACGCCGGGGTTCATAGGTTCAAATCCCCAACATGCTACGTCCTGTAGAAAGGCTGTCAGCTCTTCCTGTGTTGTTAAACATAACTCATGTCCTTCACCAAGTTTTATATAAATGTAGCATTTATGTGGACAGAAGGCAGTGTGAACTGCCTGTGGGAGAGGTGCTTTCACACTTGTGCGACCTGAAAGTCGCATGACTTTACCGCGATTTGCCAACATTTTTGACGTGATTTTGATGCGACTTGAAGCAATAGCTGCATAATTCTGAGATCTATCGACCTCAAGTTGCTTCAAAGTCGGACCACTTTGAAGTTGCACAGATATGAATGGTGCTCATTGGATATTATCTTCAGGCTCCTTTCACACTTTTGTGACTTTTCCTGCGACTTGGGACTGCAAAGTCACATGACAAGTCGTTCCCCATGATTTTCAATGAGTACCATTAATATCTGTGGGACTTCACATTGCAGTGACTTCAAAGTAGTCCCTGCACTACTTTGGTCCAACTTTGATGGGACTTGAGGTCCATAGACCTCAGGATTACACAGCTATTGCTTCAAGTCACATCAAAATCACTGCAAAACATTGCGGCAAATCTCTGTAAAAATGCACAAATTTCAAGTCGCACAAGTGTGAAAGAACAACCCCTGAAAAACAACCCCACACCATAATCCCCCCTCCTGATTTGGACCAGTGCACAAAGCAAGGTCCATAAAGACATGCATGAGTGAGTTTGGGGTGGAGGAACTTGACTGGCCTGTACAGAGTCCTGGCCTCAACCTGATAGAACACTTTTGGGATGAATTAGAGTGGAGACTGCAAGCCAGGCCTTCTCATCCAACATCAGTGCCTGACCTCACAAAAGTGCTTTGGGAAGAATGATCAAACATTCCCATAGACACACTCCTAAACCTTGTGGACAGCCTTCCCAGAAGAATTGAAGCTGTTATAGCGGCAAAGGGTGGGCCAACTCAATATTGAACCCTACAGACTAGGACTGGGATGCCATTAAAGTTCATGTGTATGTAAAGGCAGGCGTTTTGACAATATCGTGTGGGCTAACACATTTGCAAATTGTAAGTGTTCTTGTTTATCAGGTGCAATCACTTTGAGTTAGGCAGACATGAAGAGACAGAATGAATGACACTGGTGGGCGTGTACTTCCATTGGGCGTGTCGGTGTGCTAACAATACAACCTATGTTGACTGCATTAGGGGAGGTTGGTTTGCCCTGCGAAGAGGCCCTGTTATTTGCTGTGGTTTTTGGAGGAGTAGGGCTGATATTGTGCATAATGACAAATGCCCCACTTTGGCTGTTCGTTGAAATTCTTGTGCATTTTGTCCACCAAAAGTGTGGCTTTGCTGTCAGTGTTGTGTATTGTTGCTGTTTGACCATGCATTCGTGGTTTGGGAGCATCTGCTGACCTTCTACTCTTTGATCTCATTGCTTAATCATGTACACAGAAATGCATCTTCCAGCAGAACCGTCACCAATGTATGTGTGTGGAATGTGGGGCGGTGGGTGGTCATGTTTGGAATATGCGTCGTTTTAATATTTTGTATTTTTTTTAAGAATGACTGACTGTTTTTTTGTAATTTGGTATAATCTTGCAGCTAAACATTTGTTGATGGTTGGTGTCTGTTGAGAGTAGTTGTACTATGAAATGTGTAGCCTGCTAAATACTGTGAAATTAAAGATATGTCCACTATAATCCTTGGAAAAATTTTAGATTGTAAGCTCCTATGAGCAGGGCTGTTAGATCCCAATTGCTAAATGTTTGTCTAAATGTACCACCTAATATACTAATGCTACTAAATAAATGTACATAATTGTGTTGCTGCTGTGCAAATAAATGTAAATTCTGGAGCTATTTTTTTTAAAATTTGTTTTGGGGGGAGCTGAGTTTGGGGAAGTGAACCATCTTGCTAATGACAAATTGTGAGAAGGTGTAATCGTGGATTAAAAAAAACCTAACCTCTTCAGCACACCTGCAAGTAAATGATAAAGATTGTTTAAGTGGAGTCTTTTCTTTTAACAGATCTGGAGAATTGCAGGTAAGTGCCGGTTCACACTGCACTGTGCAAGATTGCGTCTGATTCACAGCGCTGTCCATGCAATTTCAGCCATGTAGATAGGATGGCTGAATTTGCATTACATTCAGACCAAACTCACACAGGACCTTTTTTTTTTTTTCTTTTGGTCCACACCAGAATTGGATTGCATGGATGTTCACACCCATGCGATCCGATTAATGTCCGAACTGTTAGTTTGCACTGTGATATGTGAGATGAAGTGGGGGTGTCATTAACAATGTATTGATGCTCCCAGCAGGTCACACATGGCAGTGTGAAATGCAATGCGGGAGCCTGCAGTGGATTTGCAGGGTTCCAGCACTGCACAAGTGTGAACCGGCACTCATAATGAATTTAGCTGCCGGATAGGCAGTGTTGTACCTCTCAAACTGAGCCTCTGTCTTTGTCATTCACCTGTCTACTACTAAAAAAAATAAAAAAATTGTGATTGCGATCAAATATTAGCAAGCAAGTGTGGCTTTGTCCTCTGACCTGGGGGTGTCATTGTGTTTACCCGGAAGTGCCTTTGCTGGTCAGGATCTCTATATAGGTGGATATAGCGAGGTTCCATTTCAGCAAAGAGGTGCTACTCATTTGATGAGTGTAGGAAATATACTTGTGCTTACACCATGTGGGGGAGGATGTGGTAGCTATATTTGGTGGGGATGGGGTTCATTTATTTGTTCATGTGGGATCATCACACATTCCCTTCCTACCAGGACAGCCATCAGAAATTTTGGGGCTTCTTAAGCGCCCCCTGGGCAACAACTGGGCCAGGTTTGGGACCTCCAGCATCTATGGTTCAGCACAAGGTCTTATTAAGTTTGGTATTTTTATTGGCTATAGTTTGGGAGAACAGTGTCCCCAAATTGGGTGTCCCCCTCCCATAGACTCCAATGTTAAAGACTGCTAAAGACTTTGTTGTAAGGGCCCCTTGAGACACTGGGGTCCCTTACAACAGTAATGCCTGTACCTCCCTGATGCCGGCCCTGCTTAATGCCCATGTGCACACATCACTTCCTGATTACAGGCACATTACAGTTCCTGCATGTATTCTGCTGATGTAAATCAGTAAGGAGTGTGTGTATGTGTATATATATAAATGAGAGAGCTGCTTTTATATTATTATATCCGAGAGAGTTACTTCTATGCACTCCTTTTACACTTGGTCGAATTTTCCTGAAACTATTCATATCTGTGCTACTTCAAGTGGCACCAACTTAAAAGTAGTCCCTGTACTACTTTGATGTGACTTGAGGTTCCTAGCTCTCAATATTACTCAGGCATTCCCTGAAGTTGGGACAATGTTGTGGGCAAACTGAATTACTTTCAGGAGAACACCTTTTGACTTAGGCCCCATTCGCACTTGTGTGACTTGAAAGTCATGCAACTTTGATGTGACTTGAAGCAATGCCTGTGTAATCTTGAGGTCTAGGGACTGCAAGTCATATAAAACTCGGGCCAAAGTAGTTCAGGGACTAGTTTGAAGTTAATACCACTTGAAGTCAGGCAGCTATGAATCCTACTCATTGTAAATTGTGGGGTCCAACTTGACAGGCGACTTTGCAGTCCCAAGTTGCAGAACAAGTTGCACAAGTGTGAAAGGGGCCTTAGATATCCATCCAAAGGTGGAAGCTCTGCTTATCTCTCTCTCCCCCCTTCTGATGCCACATTTGGCACCTTTTTGGGGGGGGGGGGGTGGGTACCTGTTTTGGACACCTGTCCCCACTTCTGACAGGCCTCACTGCAGCGAGGTATGGCAGAAATTTGTCACCCCTCCTCCTTCGCTGCTGCCAGGCCATTCAGAAAGCGCAGTGCCCTTTATGCATGCGCAGTAGGGAATTGGCAATGGAGGTGACAGCACCTGAGAGCCAATGGAAACATGGGCTGGGGTGCCAACATCACTAGCTTCCAGGACAATGTCCTAATAATTAAAGCCAGCAGTTGCAGGATGTGTAGCTGCTGACTTGTACATTTTCTGTGGTGGGGGGGGGGGGGGGCTGAGGCACAACTTTAATATCAGCTTGGTTACCTAGATTGGTGAGCCAGGATCACATGGTACATGGGCTTATCTCAACAACCTGTACCATGTGAATAGCTTCACAGATCAGTAGTAATCCCAATTGACATGAATGTCAAACAATTCTGACTGTTCAAAGTTTGGCTGGTACATTGATTTGTATGGTATCAGCAAGCCTACATGATACATTTAAGTAGTTCAATGGTATGGATGGTATGACCTTCTGAAAGCTTGCATTGTACTCAGCATTAGATGCTGTAAATATGCGAACACATATTCTCCAATTAGCCAATGCACATCAGTTTGATTGCTTCCATACTATGAATTCTTTAAATGCATGCAATGGTATGTACTTATTCAATAATATTATAGTGTGGAATTGGAATAATCACACACTAGTTAACGTGCTGGCAGTTTGTAGAGAGTTTTAAGAATCTAAGATTAGTAAATGTATTTTCTATGGCTGGCTGTGGTCAACTTCATAGTGTAGTGGTTCCTTCTAATACCTTCAAAGCTTACAGCTACAGGTTCATATCCTATCGGTGTCGTCACTACACCTTGCAGTGTGATTGGCATTATATTCTGAAAATATGTGAAGGTATATTCGCCAATGCCCATATTGCTTCCATACTATGAACTTATGCAATGGTATGTACATATTCAATAATATTATAGTTTGGAATAATCACACACTAGCTAACGTGCTGGCACTTTGTAGAGAATTTTCAGAATCCAAGATTAGTAAATGTATTTTCTATGGCTGGTTGTGGTCAACTTCATAGTGGTTTCTTCTAATACCTTCAAAGCTTACAGCTACGGGTTCGGATTTTACCAGTGTCATCACTACACCTTGCATTGTAATTGGCATTATATTCTGTATTCTGAAAATATGTGAAGGCATATTCGCCAATGCCCATCAGTTTGATTGCTTCCATACTATGAACTTATGCAAATGTATGTACATATTCAATAATATTATAGTGTGGAATTGGAATATTCACACACTAGTTAATGTGCCGGCACTTAGTTTGTAGAGAATGAAGAGCATACAAGATTAGTAAATTTATTTTTTCTGGCTGGTTGCAGTCAATTCTATAGCGTAGTGGTTTATTCCGATACGTTCAAAGCTTGCAGCTCTGAGTTCGGATCCTACAGATGTCAACAGCACACCTTGCATTGTATGCAGCACTTTATTTTGAAAATATGTGAAGGCATATTCACCAATTAGCCAATGCCCATCATCAGTTTGATTGCTTCCATACTATGAACTTTTGCAATGCATGCAATGGTATGTACATATTCATTTATATTAAGGTGTGCAATTGGAATAATCATACTCTAGTTAACGTGGCAGCAGTTAGTTTGTAGAGAATGAAGAGAATACAAGATTAGTAAATGTATTTTTTCTTGTTAGTTGCAGTCAACTCTATAGCGTAATGGTTTATTCCAATATGTTCAAAGCTTACAGCTCCAGGTTCGTATCCTACAGATGTCATCAGCACACCTTGCATTGTACACAGCATTATGCTTTCCATTTTGCTGCGATAGTTCCCATACACTTTGTCAAACAAATCATGTTCATACAAACCTTCAATGGATTCTGCAGGTTCAAGCCCAATTCACATCAGCTATTCCCAGATATGCCGCATGATCGCCTATTTGATATTCTAATTGACTTTAATGGACGTTATTATTTAGTGTCGCGTGAACGCATATTCGCGATATAGTGAATTAGCCCCTTTGTCTTTAACAGATTGATTGCAATGTAAAGGTGAAATCACACCCTGCATAATACAGTTTTAGCTGAAGTATTGTCGAATGTTTATGCTCTTGGTTATGGTTATTATAAAACATGATCTTATACTGTCATCTAGTTTGATCGTTAAGATGTCATGTTAAGATGTGGCTGTTACACATTAAAGTGATTGTAAAGTCTCTTTTGCTTTTCTATAAAAATAACACCATGTTATACTTACCTGCTCTGTGCAGTGGTTTTGCTCAGAGCAGCCCGGATCCTCGTGTTCTCGGGTGCCTCTTCAGTCCTTCTGGCCCCTCCCTCCTCTTCAGTGCCCCCACAGTAAGCAGCTTGCTACAGGGGCACCCAAGCCGAGCTGCATCTCCGTGTATGCATTCAGGCACAGAGCTGCGGTTAGGCCCCACCCCCTCTCTCTCCTGATTGGCTAGCTGACTTTGAATAACAACAGAGGAAGCCAATGGCACCGCTGCTGTGTCTCAGTCAATCAAGGGGGAGAGTCTCGGATGGCTGAGACACTGGTGGGCAATGCTGGACAGAGAGGTGGTAAGTATTAAGGGGCGAGGGGGGGCTTTTTATCTTTTTTTGTTTACAATAGATTTTATTGGAAGGTAGATACAAACAAATCACAAAAACATATGGCATCATTACAATGAAGAATCAAATCAAGAAGAATGATACACTGAATGAGATAAGAGAGTGCAACTGTACAAAGAGACAAAAGCTAAATGGCTAAACATGGAGTGGGGCAGATAAATAGCGAATCTATCTAGAACAGGCAAAAATTCTGTAAATGTGTAGTGTAGCAGTTAGGCCAGAATTTTATCCCATAGTTCCCATTTCTGTTTGTATAAAAGCGTGGTATCGTTTAGAGTGTGATAAATTCTTTCCATGAGCTTAATCGAGGACATTCTGGTTAAGACCTGATTCCATGGGAGCGTGTGGGAACGCCAATTGCAAGCGATCATCCATTGGATAGAGCTGATAAGAGTGTGTATTAGCCTGTTACAGGTTTTGGATAAGACTGGGATGTTTGAGAAAAGCAGGCAAATTTGTGGTGTGAGAATGAACGGGGTATTTGTGAGTTTAGAGATTAGACTAGAGACTTGACACCATATAGGTTTAAGCAGGTCGCAGTCCCAAAATATGTGGCGAAAGGAACCTGGGTGATTGCATCCCCTAAAATAGTTCGGGGGGGAAGAGGGGTAGTATAGATGTATTTTCGTGGGGGTCATGTACCACCTGGTTAATAATTTTAAAGGAGATTCTCTAATAGAGGGGGAAAGGGAGGACTTCTTAAGGTTGTTAATCATCTGGGCCCAGTCCTTAATCGAAAAAGAGCAGTCTAATTCCGATTCCCATTGAAGCATGGGTTTCGTTTTCTGAGTCAGAGAGGAGTTAGAAAGACTTTTGGATGGGGGCGTGGCCAGCAACGAGCCAGGAAGGACGCATCTGCAGAGAGCTCCGTCTGCCCTGGGAGAAATCCAAAGGAATCCACTGGATCCACGGCTGGGTGAGACATCATCTACCTTACCCCTACCTCCCTGACACCCGAGCACCTTTCTGCCAGGAAAAAAAATAAAAATCGCGGACGCCGCGAAGCCGCGGAGCCCCAAATCGAGCCCGAGGCTTTTGCGGCCTACACGGGCGGACGCTGCAGCGGACCCCAAACAGGCTCTACAGCCCATCCGCAGACACCGGGGCACACAACACCCTAACCACACAGCTGGGGCACCCAAAAGTTATTCTGGCAGCACTGCAACCCTAAAATTTTACACCAGAATCGACCGAGGCCTAGCGCGGCCGCCATCTTGAGAGGTCTCACGCCAGGGACTGGAGTAGACGGGGAACAGGGAACAAAGAACTTAAATACGAAGACACCACCACACATCCCTGAATCCATACTGCCCCTCTACTAGGCACCTCATATAGCCGGCCAAAGACTGCAGACAACCCAGGCACCCCACACCGGCGGCCATCTTGGTGCTCCCTTTCCACCTAGCAGCCACATCCAGGGTATAATGGCTCCTTAAAACAGATACCCGGAGAGGCCCGATCAATAGTCTACAACAAGCAAAGGAGATTAATTGCAAATAAGAACCAAACATGCTCACAATGTCCCGCAAGAGAAAGGAAGAGCGCATCCCTAAAAAACTTACAGCCTTTTTCTACCCACCCCATCAGGCGAAAGGGACTACCCATACAAAAGACCCACCATCAGCAACAGCCCTATCAGACTCTTATACTGATCTCCCTGATGCAGATCTAGAAGATGGAGACCCACAACGCCTTCCACCTTCACCCCAACAATCCCCACCCTCCAGCCCGTCAACTCA
>BLSH010179557.1:101333-113417 GCA_018402905.1 Glandirana rugosa
AAGTTTATACCCGTGGTGTAACAGGGATGTGGTTAGGTCTTCCTTCCCCCTTCTTAGGTGGTCCGAGTTTCCGTCTTCAATCACTCGATTGTCGAAACTGTTCGAACGTAAATCTACGACCCGTACACCCACCGTCCATGACATAAAAAAGAAGGCGACGTCGTCTACTCCGTCTCTTTAAACGGCCGATGTCAGATGTCGACCACCACACGACGACCGTCTACACGACGATCCTGGACTCTGTGGGACACGATATGGTAGTAGGGACAGTCACCTCCGACGACTCTCCAGTACTGATCACAACTCGCTTGGGCCTGACATTGCAAGCCCAGGCATGGCTTGAAAGCCCACAGACACCGTGCCTGGGCCTGGGCCTGTAAAGTTTTTAGCAAGCCCAAGCCGAACCCGAACGATTTTTGAAATGTCCGGGTCCGGGTCCGTGCCACAGACACCCGAAAGTTCGGTACGGACCCGAACGTTACAGTCCGGGTTCGCTCAACACTAGTCATGACCTCTCAGCAGCCTCCACTGACAGGGATGATGGTATAGCACAGGGTGTCTCAGGTCCTAGCAGCACATCTGCCAGCAGCACACCACCAGCTGTAGACTGTAGCCGGCAAATTTCTCTGCCTCATCTGCTGCAGCGGAAGAAAAAATACAGTACCTGCCACCCACATGCCCAGCATCTAAATGCAAGCTTGTCAAAGCTGTTAGCTCACTAACTTCTGCCTTTGAGCCTGGTGGATTCTTCCCCCTTCCTTCTGGATTGGTGTAGGGACAATGTGGTGCCCATATTTGAAAAGGGATCAAAGTCTTTACCAAGTAACTATAGACCTGTTAGTTTAACTTCTATAGTTGGGAAGATACTGGAGAGTTTAATAAAAGACCACATAGATGAGTTCTTGTTGGAAGAAAAATGTTTTAAGCAACAGACAGCAGGGATTCATGAAAGACAGAAGTTGTCAAACAAACCTGATTTCTTTTTCTGAGGAGGTAAGTAAAACCTTGGACAGTGGGGTAGCTGTGGACATGGTATACTTGGATTTTGCAAAAGTGTTTGACACTGTTCCCCACACACGGCTAATGTGTAAGGTAAAGTCTACAGGCTTGGAAAAATCAGTTTGGAAATGGATAGAAAACCGGCTAAAAGACCGAATTCAGAGAATAGTGGTTAATGATTCTTACTCTGAATGGTCTAAGGTTATCAGTGGTGTACCCCAAGGTTCAGTGTTGGGACCCTTACTTTTCAATATATTTATAAATGATATAGGGTCTGGGATTAAAAGTAACATTTCATTGTTTGCAGATGACACCAAGCTATGCAGTGGAATAACGGCTTTACAGGATGTCTCCAACTTACAAGCAGACCTCAATGCACTGTCTAACTGGACGACTATGTGGCAAATGAGGTTTAATGTTGATAAATGTAAAGTTATGCATTTGGGGGCTAAAAATATGCATGCATCATACATACTAGGGGGAGTACAACTGGGGGTATCCATAGTGGCGAAGGATTTTGGTAGATCATACGCATAATAATCGCATGCAATGCCAAGCTGCAGTTTCCAAAGCAAGCAAAATCCTTTCTTGTATTAAGAGAGGTATGGACTCCGGAGACAGAGACATCATTTTGCCCCCCTGTACAAATCATTAGTAATACCTCATCTGGAATATGCAGTTCAGTTTTTGGCACCAGTTCTTAAAAAGGATATCAGGGGACTGGAGAAAGTGCAGAGAAGGGCAACCAAACTAATAAGAGGCATGGAGAAGCTCAGCTATGAGGAAAATTAGAGGGACTGAATGTATTCTCTCTTGAGAAGAGGAGGTTGAGGGGGATATGATCAACATGTACAAATACATAAGTGGTCCATATAGTGAACTTGGTGTTGAGTTATTTAATTTAAGGTCATCACAAAGGACAAGGGGGCACTCTTTATGTCTAGAGGAAAAAAGATTTAATCTCCAAATATGGAAAGGTTTCTTCACAGTTAGAGCTGTGAAAATGTGGAATAGACTCCTTCCAGAGGTGGTTTAGGCCAGCACGGTAGACTGGGTACTAACATTTTTAGGTAAAGTTGATCCAGGGTGAATCCGATTGCCTCTCAGGGGATCAGGAAGGAATTTCTTTCCCCCGCTATAGCAAGATTAGATCGTGCTTTGCTGGGTTTTTTTGCCTTCCTCTGGATCAACTGTGGGTGAAGGACTGTATATGGGACTGTATGGTTATACATATTATTTTTTTGGTTGAACTAGATGGACTTGTATCCTTTTTCAACCTGACTGACTATGTAACTATGAATTCGCTGTACCACAATGGCAGGTTCCCAGTCGCTACTACTTTTCACGTAATTACGTTCCAACTCTTTACCATCATGTGGAAGGGAATGTTCTGGCATCGTTGGGCAAGGCAGTCAGCTGCAAAGTCCACCTTACTGCTGACATGTGGTTCAGCAAGCATGGGCAGGGACGATATATTTCATTCATAGCACACTGGGTAACGCTGCTTGCAACTCGGAAGGATGCAGCACAGGGCTCGGTGCTGCAGGTTGTTGTGCCCCCATGTCTCCATACAGCTGGTGGTGATGATGCCAGACCTGTGAGCTCTACCCCCCTCCTCCTCCTCCGACACCTCCATGCCCTCCTCTGCAGAATTGTCCTATGAACATCAGGTATCCCCTAAGTGTCCAAAGGGCTATTCCATGAGTCAGGCTAAAAAGTGTGATGCAGTGCTTCAGCTGGTGTGTCTAGGGGACAAGAACCACACCGGGACAGAGTTTCTGGCAGCTCTGCAGGGCACAGGCCCAGAGGTGGTTCACACCATGCCAGCTGGAGCCAGGAATGGTGATGTGTGATAATGGCTCAAATCTCCTGTCTGCCCTTAGACAGGGAAAGTTGACACATGTGCCATACCTGGCACATGTTTTCAATTTGGTGGTGCATTATTTCCTAAATACGTACTCAGGTTTGGAAGATGTGCTAAAGCTGGCCAGAAGAGTCTGTAGCCATTCAAGCGGTCATACACAGCCAGTGCTCGGTTGGCTGAAATTCAGCGGGAATTCCACCTGCCCTCAAACCGCCTGATTTGTGACATGCCCACCAGGTGGAACTCGACTTTGGCAATGCTGCAGCGGCTATACATGCAGCAGAGGACCGTCAACAAGTACCTGTGCGAGTACGGCACGACGACAGGCTCTGGCCATCTCTGCTTTTTTCCCACGCCAATGGTTGATCATTAAGGATGCATGCACTGTACTGCCACCACAAGGATGGTGAGCTGTGACAGTGCATGCATCAGTGACACAATCCCTGTTGTGTTCCTGCTGGAGCAGACTCTGCATGGCATTGTGGACAGGGCACTGGAGGCAGAGCAGCTGGAGGAAGAGGAGGACTTCCTTTCCTCTCAAGGCCCACTTTATCCAGACACCATAATTCCTATGTCACAGAACACACAGGAGGAGAGAGGGGAGGAGGATGAGGATTCTGGCAATTTTGTAGGCTTCGAAGAAGAGGAAGACACACGTCAATCTGTAAGCGATGGCTTTCCAACCCGAGGACGCTTGGGAGTAGTACTTGGCTGGGAGGAGGAAGTTCCAGATGCCGTCATTCTGAGTGACCTCAAGGAGTCTGCTTCTCAAGCCTCTGCAAATTTAAGGCTCATGGGCGACCTCATGCTTCAAAGCCTGCGAAAGGACCCAAGAATACATGGCACAAAGGAGAAGGATCATTACTGGTTGGCAACCCTCCTTGACCTCCGTTATAAGGTGAAGGTCTCAGAACTCATCCCATCCCCACAGAAAGTGCAGAAGATTAAATCTCTTGAGGACACGTTAAAGAGGATTGTATTGAACGTTTTCCCCGACTCCAGTAGGTTACAGTGTAGTGGAAAACTTAGTTTTGAGGCTTCTGTTGGTCAAGAGAGGAGCGTTGGAGAAGGCGCCCACCCAAGTGATGCATTTCGGAATTTTTTTAGTCCTCGCCGCCCAGGCCTGTCAGCTTCCACATCCCATTGGCAGCGTCTGCATCACATGGTGGACGATTACCTCAGGGCCAAAACAGAGATGGAGAGCTTTCCAGTTGACGATCCACTGGCTTACCGGATCATGAGAATAGACCACTTACTAGAACTTGCTCAGCGTGCCAGTGAGTTGTTGGGCTGCCCTGCATCCAGCGTGCTTTCAGAATGGGCATTTAGTGCTGCAAGAGGTTTCATTACTGATCATAGAACATGTCTGTCACAGACTCCGTGGACCGTTTGACTTTTACCAAAATGAATCGGTCCTGGATTACCAGCTATGAAGCCCCTGATGCCGATGTCACTGATTAAGTGTTTTTGGGATGTGAAATCTCTGCAGGACTTCAAGGCTGCCTAGCTTTGAGGGGTTCAACCATTTCATCTGGAAGAATGTTTTTGGTGTAGGTTTCATGGGCACAATTGACACCCAAAGACCAATTTTTCTGCACCTGCTTGACAGATGCATATCATTGCAATTTTTTTTTTTTTTACAGAAAGGCCAATTCTTGCCTTCATGAAGGACACCTCTATATGGTTATGGTGTGAAGGCACCACCAACGACCAAAGCCCAATTTTTCGGCACATGTTACTTCTATCCAAAGTCAAAGTTACACCAGAATTTATCCAAAAAATCTCTAATCTTGTTCCGAGTGCACTACATTGTGGCCTCCTCATACACACTGGCTCCTCAGATGTTGCTGGGAAAAATAAAAACAGCTTGCAGAGAAAATACAATTTTTTTGGCTTTATAAATGCAAATATTGCTGCAGCAGTTTCTAGACGTGCCACTTTACAGATTGACTAAGGGGATCCCCAGGCACTATATTGGAAGGAATTTTTCATTTTTATGTTTTTACTTTAAAAATAAAAAAAAATCACTGCTCATTTAAAAATGACATTTTTCACAAACTTCTTTTTCATTGATACATGTCCCCCAAGGCAGGACCCCTATAACCATTGTATGCCCAATTACTTTCATATAAGCCTTCAAAATGGGCACTTTTGACGTCCGGGTCCCGTTGACTTTAATGGGGTTCGTTATTCGGGTCCAAACTTTAGCGATGTTCAAAAGTTTTGGTGCAAACTGAACAGGGGTCCGTTCGGCCCATCCCTGATGGTCAGGTCTTAATAAATGATGGACATTTTGGGGTTGGTTTATTAAAATTGGAGTGTGCAACATCTGGTGCAGCCCTGCACTGAAACAGCTGTCAAAGTTTAATTGAACAAGCTGAAGTTAGTAGCTGATTGGCTACTATGCACAGCTGCTCCAGATTTTGCACTCTTCAGTTTTAGTAAATCAACCACATAATGTAGAAGTATACAGATGCAGGAGATGTAAGATCACAGCATGCTTGTCACAGGTCATTGACCCAGAAAGCAACTAGTATTCTTAGAACCGGAACATAGAAGCTACCATATTTATATATGGAAAGGCTTATTTTAAACCTCTGGTACTCCTACATGACTTGTTTAATTATGTATAGCTTAACATTACTATATGCTGTGACTCCTTGGCTTGTGCTGTATTTTTAGGACAAGTAGGGTCTAGTTTGATCTGACGCAATGTTTGATAACTCAAAACCCTCTGTGGTTAGGTCAGTCCCGCAATGTGACAAATCTGCACCTATTGACTTATGCCCCAAGCATTTATTGCCAGGAATATATTTCTTTTGTTCCACTTTCACTAATAACATGTTTTAAATCCTCAGAGAAGCCAGCCAGGAGCATAAACGAGAGATTTGCCCAAGGCTCGGACATACTGATACCTGGAGAAATTTGATGTCATTCTGAATAAATGTATGTAAAGGCAGTTGGGGAGAGAATAATTGCTGACACATCATGGTCACAAAAAACACCAAGCTAGTGATGCAAATTCACTATTTTTTTAAAAAATTCAACTGTTTGACAATGGTGTGCGTCTGCTAAAAGAATCATTATTGCGTTTAAAAATGGACAAGTTGTAGAAGAACTCAGTCTACTGTCTTATGCAGTTAAAATATCATTTAAAATGTTACTAAACCCAGAACCTTGCATTCACCAGCACTATTTAAAGCTTGTAAGAGGAGTTTTCAATCTCCCTTGATTGTCCTATGAGGCTGCGGGACCCCCGACCCTCTGTCTGGACAGTGCTGATTGGCCCTGTGCTGATCAAATACACTCTTCCAAGAAAAAAACTCTCTAGCAATACACACCCAACTGAGCATGTGCAGATTGCCCCCAAGGCTCTGTTCTATCAGGAGATAGATTGAGAACTGTGAAAAAATGGGAGGATCAGAGAAGACAGGATCAAACAGCCTTTTTACACAATGCAGATGATTAACCCCTTAGCTTCCAGAGTGAGTATAACAAGCCTACTTTACTGCATATACAGACTGATTTTACTGTTGTGGGTTTAATATCACTTTACGTTTTTTTTAATATATATATATATACCCAGCACTTTAATAGCAAAAGGAAAATACTAGAATGTTTACATTTTAAAGATATATTTATTTCATTTTGATCATGTTTGCAAAGAAGTTGATTAACATATGAAATCCCCCTGAGTAATACCAGTCAAACCCACTTATGTAACTCTGTAGATATCCAAAAACTCAGTGAATTTCCAGAAGACAGTCTCAGTATTTAGCAATATAAAGCTCACTCGTTTGCTTGTTTTCACAAAACAAATTATACTTTGTACATGTCCACATATTCTTGTTGTTGGACTCTCTACAATGTTTGGAGTACTTGTTGGGGAACAAGACCATGGTCACCAGGCCTGTAGTGTGACTGAAGCCATGTTCAGAATTCCTTAACATTCCTCCCTCTGGCAGCTAATCCCCCTCCCCTCTATCCAAAGTTTTGCTACTAAAGTTAGCCCAATTTTGTTTTATATAATGTGAAAGATGATGTTACGCCGAGTAAATAGATACCTAATATGTCAAGCTTTAAAATTGCGTCTGCCCGTGGAATGGCGGCAAACCACGGTGCTTAAATTTCTCCATAAGTGATGCTTTAAATGGCTTTACAGGTTACCAGTTTAGAGTGGCACAGGAGATCTGGTACTAGAATTGTTGCTCTCGCTCTGACGTTCGCGACAATACCTCACACATGTGGTGCACTCACCATTTACATATGTGGGAGTAACGTATGCAGTCTCATTTGCACGTAAGCATGGTGGGACGGGGGCACTTTAAATATTTTTTATTATTTATTTTATTCAAAATTTTTTTTTTTACTTTTTTTTTATTAACTTTACTACTATTACAAGGGATAAACAACATCCATTGTGACAGCATGGGCTGTGACAGGTCCTATTTATGGAGGTTATTAGACTCCAAATCTCTCCTCTAGACTCCCATGTAGCCAATCAGACACAGATCAGTCTGGCTGGCGGCTAGGTAAACGAAGAGACAGAATGGGAAATGACAAAATACTCGTTGCTCCTGGTTTCCGGGTTTACATAAAGAGAGGAATAACATCAGTTCCTCTCCCTCTGCGCAGTGCAGAAATCGCCCGCTGGCCACATCGTTCCCAGGCTCGGTAGAGGCCAGGAAAACCAGGGGCGGCCGCGGGAGGGGGGGTGGGACCCCCTTCCTCCACCCGCAAAAGTGATTGAGTGGCTAATTAGCCCCTAAAATCACTTATGATAGAAAGGGAGTGGCTGAAAAGATCTGGCATCATCCTAGTGTAACTACTGAAACCCGGGGATGTCCATGGGTATCCTACAGGAAGCAAATAGTTAAAACACTAGAGATCCTAGAGGTCTCTTCAGTCATAAATGTTCCCCCTGCCTGTCAATGGTAATGTGACCTGATCATGCACATGCACGGCTCAGATTACATTTATGACCCACTCTGTGTGCTGCGGTGATGTGACTCCTGTGCACATGCATGGGAGTGATGTCACCGTGGCCTGGCTTTTTGAAGCTCGGAAGATATGGAACCTGGAAGGAAGACTGTGCAAAGATGGAAGCACCGGGGACCATGGTGGGCCGTGACAGCGCATTGCTGGAGGGCTCTGATTGCAGGTATTGTTGTCATAAAGTGCTGGTAATGCAGTGTTTGCTAGTACATTATGATTAAAGTGTTACTAAACCCACAGCAGTAAAAGCCGCCTGTATATGCAGTAAAGCAGGCTTGTTATACTCACTGTGGAACCTGAGGGGTTAATCCTCCGCATTGTGTAAAAGGCTGTTTGATCCTGTCTTCTCTGATCCCCCTCTTCTTCCACTGTTCCCTAATAATGTCTTGATAACACAGAGTCGAATGAGTCAGTCTACACATGCTCAGTTTGGTGTGTATTGCTAGAGAGGTTTTTTCTTCTTGGGAGAGTACATGTGATCAGCACAGGGCCAATCAGCAGTGTCTAGACAGAGGGTCAGGGGTCCTGCAGCCTCACAGGACAGTCGGAGGAGAATGAAAACTCCTTCTACAAGCTTTAACCAGATACTGATAGAAGTCCCAAGACTGCTATATACTGCTGATGAGAAAAGGTATTTAGCAGTTTATATTTACTAAAATAATTGCATTTCCATGTTCTGTGCACCGTGGGAGACCAGATATAGTGAATGCAAGGTCCTGGGTTTAGTAACACTTTAAGCCTGCAGGGGGACCATTTTTTTTTTTCTGGAGACTTCACTACCGCTTTAAGGCGCTCACGCTCCAGCCATATTTCCTACTGGCGTCTACCGTAATTTGCAGAGTCTTTTATTCACAATATATCCTTTTGAATGCTGCTGGGATTTCACATGGCAAACACACTCTGATATTTACCACTATTTATTTTGTCACACTCTTCTGTGTCACTGTCTTCTCTCGTTCCTTGGCTGTTTGTAAACTGCATTAGAGTACATTAACAAAATAGAACATTAGACACAAGCAAGTAAAAAAAAATCTAATTATCCTTTGTTGCAAAGCGCCATATGTTCCTTGCAGCATCAAAGTAGAGTGTTAAGCACGGCGACTTCTGAGGAATCTGTAATACGAATGCTGTGGCAGAACGGGAGAGGAAGGAAGCAGGTGCTTAGGAATGGGGATTTCATTAAGCATTTCATTTAGTCAAACTATATTATTTCTTCCATAAAGAAAACTAAATAGGACGATGGAGTTTTGTGCCTCTATATTCCACATCAAATGTCATTTAGTCATTGCCAAGGGGGGCGATTAATCTTGCATGCTATCGTAATACCCAAATAACATCTGCTTAAATTGACAAAGAAAAACAGATTTACAACCTAAAATAGGAAAGGCTGGCACTGATCCATGTCTGATTTGTTAAAATGTACTTCTTTGCTATTAAGAATTGAATTTTAAAGGGTGCGTCATTTTTGAAAAGTGATCCCTTGACTCTATAATTGCTTGAACACAGCTCCCCTATTTAAATAATGTCTGCATTAAAGCTACCTGAATAAATTCAAAATCCAAAAAAACCTTCTGAGTGTCTGATACCAGTTAGGAATGGGCTGCACACCCCCCCCCCCCTCCCCCCCGGTTCGGTTCGCACCAGAACATGCAAACAGGCAAAAAATTTGTGCAAACATTCGAACACCATTAAAGTCTATGGGACCCAAACATGAAAAACCAAAAGTGCTAATTTTAAAGGCTTATATGCAATGTTATTGCCCTAAAAAGTGTATGGGTACCCGGGTCCTGCCCTAGGGGACATGTATCAATGCAAAAAAAGTTTTTAAATCGATCTGATTTTCAGGAGCAGTGATTTTAATAATGCTTAAAGTGAAACAATAAAAATGAAATATTTCTTTAAATAATGTGCCTGGGGGGGGGTCCCTTAGTCTGCCTGTAAAAGGGCGCATCTCTGTGATGTTTAGAACCTAGCTAGAGCAAAATTACATTTGTGAAGGAAAAATTGTCATTAATTATCACGGCTGTAATACATTGCGAGCTCCCGGCAATATACACAAAAATCACTGAAAAAAATTGTGTAGCTCCCACAGTCCAAACCAGGCCCTTTGGGTCTGGTTTGGATTTTAAAGGGAACCCCGCACCAAAATTAGAAAAAAAAATTGACGTGGGGTCCCCCCTAAAATCCAAACCAGACCCTTATCCGAGCATGCAACCTGGCCAGCCAGCCAGCCCCCCTCCTGAACCGTACCAGGCTACATGCCCTCAACATGGGGAGTATGGGTGCTTTGGGGCAGGGGGGGGCTCTGTGCCCCCCACCCCAAAGCACCTTATCCCCATGTTGATGGGGACAAGAGCCTCTTCCCCACAACCCTGGGATTTGGTTGTGGGGGTCTGCGGATGGGGGGCTTATCGGAACCTGGAAACCCCCTTTATTAAGGGGGCCCCCCAGATCCCAACCTCCCCTGTGTGAATTAGTATTGGGTACTTGGTACCCCTACTACGTCACCAAAAAGTGAGACAATTAGTCCTTTATTTAAAAAAAAAAAAGTCTCCCCCGTTGTAATCCCATTGTCAATCACGGCGAGCGATGGACCCCGGAAAAAAAAAAAGCCGCAACAGCTCCTCCTCCATGGGAGGGCTCCCGCCGGCTGAGCTCGGTTTGTTTTGACAGTTTATTTATATGGCAGGGCGGGGCTACTCGGTGACATACACACATGACCCGCCCCTTCTGACATCACATGGCGTTAGAAGGGGCGGGGTCGCTCACTTACATTTCCAGGTGGCCCCGCCCTGCCATATAAACTGTCAGAGCAAAAAGCGTGCAGACGGTGGGAGGGTTCCCGCCGTCTGCATGCTTTTTGTGCGCAATGTATTATGGGGCGCTCTGCGGCAGCGAAGTCGCTGTGAACGCCCCATAATGTTCTAAAATATTCAAATATACAGTATAACAAACAAAGCATAGTAATATACAAAGGATAAATAAATGCTCCTGTGTGCAATCTTAATAAAACACCTTATCAAAATGCAAAATCAAATCTACTAAAGTGCATATAGTGCAATTTTGTAAATATCCTTCCGTAAACAGTAATGACCAGTATAATTCATAAAAATGTGCAAATATCCATCTGTGGTAACTGATAGCAAGTAATACCATTCAAAAAGTAGTCATCTTACATTAAATACAGTTCATAATATTGTGCAAAAGTCCAACTGTGATAATCAACCACAACCAACACTCAGGTTGTAAAATGACAATATTTTTATACCACAAATTCATGCAATAATGCCATTTGGACAGGGCCGATCCTAGGGTCACAGACGCCTGGGTGCAGAAATATTTCTGGCGCCCTACATGGGTGTGGTTATCTTGCTAACTCCTCCCCTTTACAAATGTTTCCATGGCTGCAACCTAAACAGAGAGATGCTGCCCTAAGGAGTCTGTTACCCCAATATCCTCCCACAATCTCTTAACAATAAACAATGGTCAGAGACTGCAGACATGATACAGGAGATGGTCAAAAACTGCAGACATAGTACAGGAGATGGTCAGAGACTGCAGGAGATTGTCAGAGGCTGCAGACATGATACAGCAGATGGTCAGAGACTGCAGACATGATACAGGAGATGGTCAGAGACTACAGAAATGATACAGGAGATGGTCAGAGACTGCAGACATGATACAGGAGATGGTCAGAGACTGCAGACATGGTACAGGAGATGGTCAGAGACTGCAGAAATGAAACAGGGGATGGTCAGAGACTGCAGGAGATGGCCAGAGGCTGCAGACATAGTACAGGAGATGGTCAGAGACTGCAGACATGATACAGCAGATGGTCAGAGACTGCAGACATGATACAGGAGATGGTCAGAGACTACAGAAATGATACAGGAGATGGTCAGAGACTGCAGACATGATACAGGAGATGGTCAGAGACTGCAGAAATGATACAGGAGATGGCCAGAGACTGCAGACATGATACAGGAGATGGTCAGAGACTGCAGACATGATACAGGAGATGGTCAGAGACTGCAGAAATGATACAGGAGATTGTCAGGGACTGCAGACATGATACAGGAGATGGTCAGAGACTGCAGGCATGATACAGGAGATGGTCAGAGACTGCAGGAGATGGTCAGAGACTGCAGAAATGATACAGGAGATGGTCAGGGACTGCAGACATGATACAGGAGATGGTCAGAGACTGCAAGCATGATACAATAGCT
>BLSH010179557.1:122250-139354 GCA_018402905.1 Glandirana rugosa
TATACTCCCCACATAAGTGTGTATATATATATATATATATATATATATATATATATATACAGTATCTCACAAAAGTGAATACACCCCTCATATTTTTGTAAATGTTTTATGCTATCTTTTCATGTGACAACACTGAAGAAATTACATTTGTAATGTAAAGTAGTGAGTGTACAGCTTGTATAACAGTGCAAATTTGCTGTCCCATCAAAATAACTCACCACAATAATGTCTAAACCAATGGCTACAAAAGTGAGTACACCCCTATGTGAAAATGTCCAAATTGGGCCTAATTCGCTGTTTTCCCTCCCCGGTGTCATGTGACTCGTTAGTGTTACAAGGTCTCAAGTGTGACATATTGGTCACTGGAAGTTCATGGCACCTCAGGGCAAAGAACTCCCTGAGGATCAGAAAAAAACGAATTGTTGCTCTACATAAAGATGGCCTAGGCTATAAGAAGATTGCCAAGACCTTGAAACTGAGCTGCAGCACGGTGGCCAAGACCGTACATCGGTTTAACAGGACAACTTTCACTCAGAACAGGCCTCGCTATGGTCGATCAAAGCAGTTGAGTGCACATGCTCAGCGTCACATCCAGAGGTTGTCTTTGGGGAATAGACATATGAGTGCCGCCAGCATTGCTGCAGAGGTTGAAGGTTGAGGGGGTCAGCCTGTCAGCGCTCAGACCATACGCCGCACACTGCATCAAATTGCTCTGCATGGCTGTCATCCCAGAAGGAAGCCTCTAAAGATGATGCACAAGAAAGCCCACAACAGTTTGCTGAAGTCAGGCAGACTAAGGACATGGATTACTGGAACCATGTCCTGTGGTCTGATGAGATCAAAATAAACGTATTTGGTTCAGATGTTGTCAAGCGTGTGTAGCAGCAACCAGGTGAGGAGTACAAAGTGTGTCTTGCCTACAGTCAAGCATGGTGGTGGGAGTGTCAAGGTCTGGGGCTGCATGAGTGCTGCCGGCACTGGGGAGCTACAGTTCATTGAAGGAATCATGAATGCCAACATGTACTGTGACATACTGAAGCAGAGCATGATCCCCTCCCTTTGGAGACTGGATCGCAGGGCAGTATTCCAACATGATAACCACCCCAAACACACCTCCAAGATGACCACTGCCTTGCTAAAGAAGCTGAGGGTAAAGGTGACGGACTGGTCAAGCATGTCTCCAGACCTAAACCCTTTTGAGCATCTGGGGCATCCTCAAACAGAAGGTGGAGGAGCGCAAGGTCTCTAATATCCACCAGCTCCGTGATGTCTTCATGGAGGAGTGGAAGAGGACTCCAGTGGCAACCTGTGAAGCTCTGGTGAACTCCATGCCCAAGAGGGTTGAGGCAGTGCTGGAAAATAATGGTGGCCACACAAAATATTGACACTTTGGGCCCAATTTGGACATTTTCACTTAGGGGCGTACTCACTTTTGTTGCCAGCGGTTTAGACATTAATGGCTGTGTGTTGAGTTATTTTGAGGGGACAGCAAAGTTACACTGTTATACAAGCTTTACATTGTAGGAAAGTGTCATTTCTTCATAGTTGTCACATGAAAACCGGAACCAGGAGGCATCCCACTGGACGTTATGGATTAATTGATATGCCTGTTTATCACTTTCATCTTGTAAGTGTTTTAACCCTTGTCATTAAAGTGTTATATTACTGCACTTCTAAGTGCCTTTTTCTCTGCTTTGTTTTTCCTATAGAGTGTGCTTTACTCTTCTGAAGTGCTGCTGTGGTGCATTAATCACTTTTCAATAGCCAAGCATGTACTATTTGTTGAAGTCTCCTTGTTATTCAGGGCACCCTATTTTCCACACTCCTTGAACATTCAGATGCTAGAGTCAGAATTTGGCATAAACAACAAGATACCATGGATCCATTCTGCCTTGTTTCAATGGTTCAGGCTGGTGGTGTAAGGCGTGGAGGATATTTTCTTGGCACACTTTGGGCCCTTTAGTACCAATTGAGCATTGTTTAAACACCAAGGCCTACCTTAGTATTGTTGCTGACCATATCCATCCCTTTATGACTACAGGCAGTCCCCGAGTTACGAACATTCGAGTTACGAATGACTCCTACTTACGAACGAGGGTGGTGTGACGTCACTGCCGGCCCCTTGCGCTCCACACTGGTCCCGGATACGGCCGAGCACCTCCAGACACATCCCACAGTACTGTATTAGCATAGCCAGAAAAGCCCCAAATAACACAACTGCACACATAGCAGTGCCCAGAACCTCCCACATCACTGCACAAGTTGAAGTTACACTTACAAATGTACAGTTCCGACTTACAAACAAATTCGATTTAAGAACAAACCTACAGTCCATAACCCGTTCGTAACTCGGGGACTGCCTGTACAGAGTACCCATCTTCTGATGGCTCCTTCCAGCAGGATAATGCACCATGTCACAAAGCTCAAATCATCTCACCACTGGTTTCTTGAACATGACAATGAGGTCACTGCACTCCAATGGCCTCCACAGTCACCAGATCTCAATCCAGTTGAGCACCTTTGGGAGGAATGTTTCCAACACCTTGTTGAATCTATGCCATGAAGAATTAGGGCAGTTCTAAGGGCAAAGGGGGTCCAACCCGGTACTAGCAATGTGTAGTAAAGTAGCTGGTGAGTATATATATCTAGATGAAATGAAAGAGCACATGGAATGTGCTTCTGCTTTATCCTTTTCTACTCTTTTATACAAGTGGAATTTCAGTTTAATTCAGTCTTACAGTTTATCCTGCAAAAATCCTCAGCTATGTTTCCCGGTGTATTCAGTGACTGCTCATGTTGTGAGAATGACACGCTGGAACTTCTGCTCACTGAGCTGAGAAACTCCTCCACATTGTTCATCTCCATTAGAGCAGCAATCTGAACCCTTTCTGCTGTGTGAAATTTCTGAGAGGACAGGCGATCGCGTGATAACAACTGAAGTGTAATGTTTGCAGACGATCCTCTAAATATGATGGACTGCTGATTCTAACCCTTCCTTCCCCCCATCATTATACATGTAACAGTTTAGGAAGCGAGATAGATAAAAGAGATGCATGGAGCACATGGATTATTCATGCATTGCTCAAATAAACACAGTTAAGGATGTTCATCAAATTTGCGTCCAGCAAGGCAGTGTTAAACAAGGACAGAGAAATATTTTATGAGGCAATTCCTATAACATCTCAGCTAAATTCTTAGGCCTCATACACACGGGCGTCTGAAAAAAATAAGCAAAACGTCGGGTCCGACGTTTTGAAAAAATCTACCTTTTTTCCGGCGTTTTGCATCGGCGTTAGTGAACGTTAGTGAGCGTCGGCGTCAAAACCCGTTTTTTAAAAATATCAGTCCTCTGCTGTTTTTCAACCTAAAAACGTTGGCGTCAAAAAACGCCGGTTAACGCCGGTACGGCGTCAGTGAGCGTTTTGCCGATTGGCGTCAAAAAACGCCAAAATGCTACAGCTTCAGGGCGCACTGGTCCTGCGTTCTAGAAACAGCTCACTAACACTGACGCCCTCTACTGCTCAAAAACGCTGGTGTTTTTAGAGGGCCATTGAATAACATGGAGAGCTGCAAAAACGTCCAAAAATGCCAGCGTCAAAAAACGACTGTGTGTATGAGGCCCCAAAGTAGATCTATAGGCAAAATGTTTCTTTACTTTTTGGATAGGGCAAGAGAACATGTCATATAACCCCCTGTCAGATTTTTTTTTTTGTCAGCTGTGCCCCATTCCGCAGATTTCCCTTCGCTTCCTGTCCCATTGCCAAACAGAAAATGAGAGAAAATCTCTCCAAATTAAGCGAATTCCTTGGGGACTCCCAGGTAACCAGAACCAGTGTCCCCATGGGAAGATTTCCCCTCTATTTTTTTTTTGGTGACAAACCAAAATTTGTTATTTTCTTTTACTTTCACATTCAATGATAATGGTAAACAGGACAAATGGAGAGGGGGAATCGGGGGCACAGATAGCTATAAAAAACTGACACACATTATAATTCCTCTCCACTATATCCAAAACTAAAAAAAAAAGGTTTGCCTTTAGTTGTACTTTAAAGCCTTGTATGTGTACTGAAGAGGACTTGGTACAAAACTTTATTTCACTGTAAGGTCTTTTTTAAATATTTAATGGTATAACAAATACAACCAACACGTTTCAGAGGATACAGAATCATGATGCACTGTGGGACCTGTGTTAGGGTTTGGTGAACTAGTGTCTCCTAAGGGCACTAAAACCGCTCACTTGGCCACTCTTAGTGCCATAAGGAAATGCTAATCTTCATCAACCCTTACAAAGGTATCCGAGTGCATTCTATTGTGATTCTATTATCATCAGCTGCTTGAGCCCTGAAGAAGGGAGAGACAGTTTTCTCCCAAAACATGCTAGCTGTAATTAAAGGGTAAGTCCACTTTCATGGGAAAAAAAATGGCAAACAAAAATTAATATAAGGATATTAAAAATGATATTATAATATTACATAATAAAATAAGGAATTGATACCATTGAATGGCCCCCATGCTCGTCTGACCTAAATCCAATAGAACACCTCTGGGACATTATGTTTTGGTCCATCAGACACCGCCAGGTTGCACCTCAGTCTGTTCAGGAACCCAGTGATGCCCTAGTCCAGATCCGGGAGGAAATACCACAGGACATCCGTCGTCTCATTAGGAGCATGCCCCGACGTTGTCAGGCATGCATACTGTATAAGTACATGGGGCCATACAGACTACTGAGTGCCATTTTGAGTTGCTGCAATGAAATTTCAGCAAATTGGACTAGTCTGCTGCATCATTTTTTCATTTTGATTTTTGGGGTGTCTTTGAATTCAGCCCTCTGAAGATTGATCATTTTCATTTCCATCAAACGATGTGGCATCCTTTTTTCCTAACACATTACCCAGTCCATATCAGTAAAGATATCCAGCATGATATTTTTCCCCATTGAGATCTGATGTGTTTTCAAAGTGTTCCTTTAATTGGTCCGAAAAAGAGAAAATTTCCAGTGAGCGGGGGTTGTGTGGAGGAAAATGCCTTGTTGATGTCAGAGGTCAGAGGAGAATGGGCAGACTGGTTCGAGATGATAGAAAGGCAACAGTAACTCAAATGACCATTCATTACAACCAAGGTATGCAGAATGCCATCTCTGAACGCACAATACAGCCAACTTTGAAGCAGGTGGACTACTGCAGCAGAAGACCACACTGGGTGCCACTCCTGTCAGCTAAGAACAGGAAACTGAGGCTACAATTCACACAGGCTCACCAAAATTGGACAATAGAAGACTGGAAAAACATTGCCTGGTCTGATGAGTCTCAATTTCAGCTGCGACATTCAGATGGTAGGGTCAGAATTTGGCGTAAACAACATGAAAGCATGGATCCATCCTGCCTTGTATCAACTGTTTAGGCTGGTGGTGGTGGTGTAATGGTGTGGGGGATATTTTCTTGGCACACTCTGGGCCCCTTAGTACCAATTGAGCATTGTTTAAATGCTATGGCCTACCTGAGTATTGTTGCTGACCATGTCCATCCCTTTATGACTATAGTGTCCCCATCTTCTGATGGCTCCTTCCAGCAGGATAATGCACCATGTCACAAAGCTCAAATCACCTCACCACTGGTTTCTTGAACATGACAATGAGGTCACTGTACTCCAATGGCCTCCACAGTCACCACATCTCAATGCAATACAGCACCTTTGGGATGTGGTGGAACAGGAGATTGACATTGTGGATGAGCAGCCGACAAATTTGCAGCAACTGTGTGATGCTATCATGTCACTATGGACCAAAATCTCTGTGTAATGTTACCAACACCTTGTAGAATCTATGCCACAAAGAATTAAGGCAGTGCTGAAGGCAAAGGGGTATCCAACCTGATACTAGCAAGGTGTACCTAATAAAGTGGCCAGTGAGTGTAAGTGCATAGTTGTGTGCATTTGCAAGTACACACGTCAAATACTGACCATATTCTTGTATATTTTTTTGTCACATCTAAATGTGGTGCTAGTTTACTGATTTTTTTTCACCCTCCCATGTACAAGTTTGTAACAATAGACTCTTGCACAATCACAAAATGCTAAAATAATATGCTATGTCCACTCCACACAATTATCCTATTAGCTGCTGATTGCATAACCAAATGTACCATACACCTTGTCACGATAGTTAATAAATATATAGTACAGCGTTGCTCTTTACGTGTACAAAAAAAAATATCCAGTGAGTTGGAAAATTTCTAGAGTTGAGCAAACACCTGGATGTTCGGGTTCGGTGGGTTCGGCCAAACTTTGCGAAAAAGTTCGGGTTTGGTACCGAACTTGACCCGAACTTTACCCCGAACCCCATTGTAGTCAATGGGGACCCAAACTTTTTGGTACAAAAATGACTGTAAAAGTCCTGGAAAGTGCTAGAGGGCTGCAAAAGGAAGTAAAAATGGTTTTAGAACAATAATCTGTCCCTTGCAGCAACAGCAGGAACCTGACCCTATAGGAGTAGGAGATGATTTTAGAACAATAATCTGTCCCTTACAGCAACAGCAGGAACCTGACCCTATAGCCCTGCAGCTATTCAACATGCTTGATCAAATACCCGAACCCTGAACCCGAACCCAAACTTTTTTTCAAATGTCTGGGTTCGTATTTGGGTCCGGGTCACGGACACCCCAATGTTCGGTTCGCTCAACTCTAAAAATTTCTACTCAATATAATGCACAACGGAAATTCATATGATCCAAATAAGTGAAATCCCCATGTGCAATAGTGTCCCACTAAAAATTAAAAAAAAATGTAATACTGAAAGTTCTGGATGATCTCTCTGTACATTGCTATACAACCTTTCTAGCAAAAAAAAAAAAAAAGGGATTTTTAGTTCATATGTATCGCAATTCATGTTTAAGCTGCATCTAGGTAATCCCTCTCTGGCCAGTCCCTACTCTACTCTGCAAAATGCAAATGCTCCACTGGATATAGTGCCAATATGGGGCAGATAGAAACAAGCTGTAGGAAAGCTACTGGTGCAGTTCTGGCCACTGACCTGTGCTCAAATCCCAATAGTTTGTAATTGTATATAATACTTCAGGTGCTAAAGGGTTTTACCACATGTTAAAGTGGAAGTAAAGGCCTTTTCATGAATTATACCTACAGGTAAGCTTATAATAAGCCGTGCTATTGAGCGTCTGTTGCACAAGACTGAGTCTCTCAAAAACTTCAACCAATACAACTCTGCCCTCCAAAAATACAATTCTCGTCTCCACACTGCCAAGCAGACCTATTTTACCACTCTTATTAACACCTTCTCCTCCAGTCCCCGTCAACTCTTTTCTTCCTTCAACTCTCTACTTTGTCCTCCACTGCCTCCATCCTCTAACTCACTCACTGCCCAGGACATTACTAATCACTTCAAGACCAAGATTAATGCAATTTGTGATGAAATCTCCACTCTACAGGTATCTCCCCAAGTTAACACCCCATGCCAACCAAAACAATCGAGTCTCCCCTTATGCAAACCTGCTACTATAGACAAAGTTGCTAAAGGAGGCTCTACTAAATATTGATGTGATTTTTCTGTTGGGGGGCCCAAATTTATGCACCTGTCTATATTCGTATGATGCATATTGCGCATTTTCTGTTAATCCAATAAACCTAATTTCACTACTGAAATATTACTGTTTCCTTCAGTTATTTGATAGATCAAAATGAAATTGCTGATCTAA
Organism: Glandirana rugosa; assembly: GCA_018402905.1. NCBI lineage: Eukaryota > Metazoa > Chordata > Amphibia > Anura > Ranidae > Glandirana > Glandirana rugosa. The sequence goes on from BLSH010179557.1 coordinate 129,960, forward strand.
ACACCCAAATATTTATAAATGATAATCATGGAAATTGTCAGGGGTTCCTAAACTTTTGCATACAACTGTATATATGATATGTGTATATATAATATATATACATATATACACGTATATATCATGTATGTGTGTATATGTGCATATATAATGTGTGTGTGTGTTTATGTATGCATATATAGTGTAGGGAGACTAATCATTTTATTAATGATTTGGGCGGACTCCTCCGAGAATGTCCATTACTGAGCAGTGATAATTCATCACTGCTTAATAAACCGACATCTCTGTGTTTCTGTGAATTTCTGGTGCTGTAATCTCGTTAAGTCTCACGAGATTCCAGTATCAGGGGGCGTTCTCCACTGTTTGAATCGTTGGTAGAACACTTCATTTCACAAGAGGTGAAGCAATCTACAAGGGTTCATAAACTGGCACATAGAGGAGAATGATCTCCTCTGTGAATGCCAGAGAACAAAGCAGTGGATTTTTTAAACTGCTTCATAAATGGACACCTTAGTGAGAAAGAGGTATCTCTGACAACAGCTGCCGAGCCTGGGTGATAATGGGGGAGATTTACTAAAACTGGAGCACTCAGAATCTGGTGCAGCTGTGCATGGTAGCCAATCAGCTTCTAACTTCAGCTTTTTCAATTAAGCTTTGACAATAAAACCTGGAAGCTGATTTCTACGCAGAGCTGCACCAGATTTTGCACTCTCCAGGTTTAGTAAATAACCCCAAATGTCACCCATAGGCTTACAAACGGACATGCATTGTCGACTGTCCATCCTCTACACTAAAGTCGATCATGCGACTGGACTGGAGCACCCTCAGCATAGGTTATTATTGACATCTTTCCTTTACAGAGCAGTTAGAATAGCCTTAGAATGAGGTGGAAACAGGTTTAAGTATAGCTAGGATTTGACTGGACTTCCACTTTAACAGAAGAAAATTGATTTGAATACACTTTAAATAGTAAACTGCAAATGCTATCAAGAATATATTGCCACTGACTTATAGTCCAAAAACGTCTTAGTTTTCTTACTTTAAGTTTATTATTAAATTCTCATACTGCTTTTTGCTAAATGCATCATGCTTTTCACAGTTTTTGTTAAAGGGACTGTGATGTTTGCCAGTCACTCTGTGTTTTATACCTTCCAGCCTATATTTATGGTAGCCCACAGTGGGGTTGACACAGAGTAATTTCTTTCTGATTGGTGTGAAAAAAAAGGATATAAGGTGATTGTGTTACAGTATGGGAGCCCCTTCCCTGCAAAAACTCAAGACTTCTAATTAAAGTGAATATCAAGCCCGCACTTTTTTTTTAATAGAGTCAGGAAAAGTTAGAAACCCTGCCAGTTCTGTGATGCCTCAAAGCGATTAACCTTTCTATTTGACCTGTTGACGATTGCCATAGGGACAGAAAATAATAAGGAATCCAAAACTACTGAAACTGAGGGTAATTTTTTTTTTCTAACGCCCACCTAACCACCTGTCCCCAGGACCCTATTCCCTCTCAAATACTACGGTCACCCTCTGACTCTATCCTACACTCTCTAACATCTTCAATCTCTCCCTTTCTTCTAAAATCTTCCCTAATGCTCTAAAACATGCGTTGGTCACCCCCATACTTAAAAAGCCACCCATGGACCCTACCAATCTTAACAATCTACGTCCTATCTCCTTGCTCCCCTTTTCCTCTAAACTCCTTGAACTCCTGTCTACAACCAACTGAGTGATCACCTCATTAAGAATAACCGTCTTGATCACCTACAATCTGGATTTCGCCCTCAACACTCCACAGAAACTGCTCTTCTAAAACTCACAAATGACCTACTAACCGCAAAAACCAATGGACACTATTCTGTACTCCTACTTCTGGACCTTTCGGCTGACTTTGATACAGTTGACCATCCCTCCTCCTCAAAAAACGTTACTCCCTCAGTCTCTGGGACCATGCTCTTCGGTGGCTCTCATCCTACCTATCCCAATGCACCTTCAGTGTCACTTACAATTCTACCTCCTTCTCTCCTCTTCCCTTCTACGTCGGGGTCCCCCAAGGTTCTGTTCTTGGACCTCTCTTATTTTCAATCTACACCTCTTCCCTGGGTCAGCTGATTTCCTCCTACAGCTTTCAATATCATCTCTACGCTGACGACACCCCTCAGCTCACTCCATCAGTCTCCTCATGCATCACTAACTTACAGTACTAACAGACATATCTGTCTGGATGTCACACCACTTCCTCAAAATCAACTTGTCCAAAACTGAGCTCATAATATTTTCTCCCCCACGTGCCTCTTCCTCTGACTTCTCTGTCAAGAGCAATGGCACAACCATCCACCCATCCCCACATTCCAGGGTGCTAGGTGTTATTCTGGACTCCGAACTCTCCTTTTGACCCCACATCCAATCACTTTCCAAAGCTTGCTGCCTCAACCTATGCAACATCTCTAAACTACGTCCTTTCCTAACCAATGACACCACAAAGCTTCTACTTCACTCTCTGGTCATCTCTCGCCTCCACTACTGCAACTCCCTTCTCGTTGGCTTACCTTTAAATAGACTATCCCCCCTCCATGCCATGATGAATGCTGCTGCCAGACTCATTCACTTTACAACCCGCTCAGCGTCTGCTACCCCTTTATGCCAATCCCTCCACTGGCTGCCACTCGCCCAACAAATTAAATTCAAAATACCAACAATAAGTTACAAAACCATCCACAACTCTGCCCCCAAGTAGATCACTAACCTAGTCTCACAATACCAACCAAATAGTTCTCTTCGCTCCTCCCAAGACCTCCTGCTCTCCAGCTTCTTCATCACCTCCTCCCATATTCGCCTCCAGGACTGCTCCCGAGCCTCTCCCATCCTCTGGAATTCCCTACCCCAATCTGTCAGGCTGTCTCTTCAGAGAAGCCTATCCTGCCTCCACCTAAAACTACACTTTTACTTTCTTCATCAGCTCATCCCCCACAATTATTTCCCTTTCGTATCACTTGACCCTCCCTCATAGATTGTGAGCTCTAACGAGCAGGGCCCTCTGATTCCTCCTGTATTTAAGTGTATTGTAATTGTACTGTCTGCCCTAATGTTGTAAAGCACTGTGCAAACTGTGGGCACTATATAAATCCTGTATAATAATAATAATAATAAGGCTTACCTGTAGGTACAGTAAACACAGAGCTAATCTTGGGCGGGTGCGCGGGGTGCACCACACACAGGTGCCGCAGAGGTGGGGTCGCCAAAGTGCCAGAGGGATCCCCTCCCTCCTCCTCTCCTTGTGTGTGTCACACACACAGTGGCGTTGCTAGGGTCGGCATTGCCCCCCGAGTTTATTCTTTGCCCCCGCTTGTGTCCCCCACCCGCCGGGGGCGAGGGGTCATATGCAGCAGCATGCAGCAGCTGAGAGCTTTCTCTCTCCGTTTCCTGTGTCCTCTCCCCTGCATGCTGTTGCAGCCCAGCGCGCACAGCATAGGACACACAGAACAGGAAAGCAGAGAGAGAACAGAGCGGAGGGAGGACCCACCCATCGCCCCGGCCACCTGGGCACTGTTCAGAACTGTGCTCCCTCGGAGGCTATGCTGGGCTTCAGGGTACTGCTGCCACCCATCCGGCCTCCACTCAGGGCTGGAGATCATGGCATTCTTGGGTGCCCTGCCACTAGGCCTGTGTTAAAACCAGGACCTGACAGGAGAAAAGGAATGAGGAGGCAGAAGATCAGGCCACCAGCTGACTACCAGGAGGAGAGGTAAGTGAGCCATCACACTGAGGCTGAGCAAAGTCCATAGTGGGGTGACTGGCGTTAAAATTTGTGAAGAAGGGGTATTTGTGAAGTGTGGGGGGGTATGTGTGAATTGTGGGGGTATATGGGAAGTGTGGGGGGTTATTTGGGAAGTGTGGGGGGTTATATGTGAAGTGAGGGGGGGTTGTGAAGTGTGGGGGGTTTGTGAAGTGTGGGGGGGTATATGTGAAGTATGGGGGGGTATATGTGAAGTGTGGGGGGTATATGTGAAGTGTGGGAGGGTATTTGTGAAGTGTGGGGGGGGTATTTGTGAAGTGTGGGGGGTATATGTGAAAGTAATACTAAAGTTGACTTTAAAAAAAATAAAAATAAATAACAAACATGTCATACTCACCTCCTCTGTGCAGTTAGTTTTGCACAGAGTGGCCCCAATCCTCCTCTTCTGGGGTCCCTCGGCGGTGCTCCTGGCTCCTCCTCTTTTAGAGTGACCCGTCAGGGAAGCGCTCTCCCTCAGGGCACCCCCGGGGCCTCAGGCCAATGGCTTCACTGCTGTCAATCTATCCAATCAGGGACCGAGACACCGGCTGGAGCTGCTAGGCTCATCCCTGGTGTGGGAATAATCAGGCTCAGGTAAGTAAACAGAGGCTCTGGGGGGGGGGCTGCTGCAACAAAAAAAAAAGTTTTTCACCTTAATGCATTAAGGTGAAAACCCGCAAGGGTTTACAACCCCTTGAAGTGTGTGGGGGATATATGTAAAGTGTGGGGGGGGTATATGTGAAGTGTGGGAGGGGGTATATGTGAAGTGTGTGGGGGGTATATGTGAAGTGGGGAGGGGTATTTGTTAAGTGTGGGGGAGGGGGGTATTTGTGAAGGGGGGTATTTGTGGAGTGTAGGGGGGTAATGTTGGAGGTTAATAATGCGTCCGCCGACACCAATGCTGCAGGTTAATAATGCGTCTGTTGAAACCATTGCTGGGGGTTAATAATGTGTCTGTTGACACCAGTGCTGCAGGTTAATAATGCGTCCTCCGACATCAGTGCTGGGGGTTAATAATGCAGCCGATGAGACCAGTGCTGGGGGTTAATAGTGCGTCCGCTGACACCAATGCTGGATTTTCATTGTGCGTCCGCTGACACCAATGCTGGATGTTCATTGTGCGTCTGTTGACACCAGTGCTGCAGGTTAATAGTGGGTCCATTGAGACTAGTGCTGGGGATTAATAATGTGTCTGGTGAGACCAGTGTTGGGGGTTATTAATGCGTCTGTTGAGACCAGTGCTGGGGGTTAATAATGCGACCATAGAGACCAGTGCTGGGGGTTAATAATGCGTCTGCTGAGACCAGTGTTGGGGTTTAATAATGTGTCCGCTGACACCAATTCTGGGGTTTAATAATGCATCCGCTGACACCAGTGCTGGGGGTTAATAATGCGTCTGCTCACACCAATGCTGGGGCTTAATAATGCATCCGCTGACACCAGTGCTGGGGGTTAATAGTGCGTCCGCTGACACCAATGCTGGCTGTTCATGGTGCGTCTGCTGACATCAATGCTGGGTGTTCATGGTGCATCCACTGACACCAGTGCTGCGGGTTAATAGTGCATCTGTGGAGACCAGTGCTGGGGGTTAATAGTGCATCCGCTGACACCAATGCTGGGTGTTCATGGTGCGTCCACTGACACCAATGCTGGGTGTTCATAGTGCGTCCACTGACACCAGTGCTGTTGGTTAATAGTGCGTTCATTGAGAGCAGTGCTGGGTGTTCATAGTGTGTCCACTGACACCAATGCTGGGTGTTCATGGTGCGTCCACTGACACCGGTGCTGGGGGTTAATAGTGCATCCGCTGATGCCAGTGCTGCAGGTTAATAATGTGTCCGTTGAGACCAGTGCTGGGGCTTAATAGTGAGTCCACTGACACCAGTGCTGGGGGGTTAATAATGCGTCCGCTGACACCAGTGCTGGGGGTTAATAATGCGTCCGCTGACACCAGTGCTGGGGGTTAATAATGCGTCCGCTGACACCAGTGCTGGGGGTTAATAATGCGTCCGCTGACACCTAGGGGAGCATCTCTGTGTTTGAGTCATTGCCATGGAAACATCTTGGATCGGCCCTGAGTAAATATCTCCTAAATGTGCACTGTTTAGGAGTTATTTACTTTAGCAGTACTGGTGATGTCACCGGCGCATGCGCACTGCACTCTCAATGAACGGTGTGCCATCCATAGAGAAAGCTGTACCACAGTCGTGACTCCCAGGAACATGCACGGGAGTAACATCATCCTGGAACCCGGAAGGAAGACCAGGTGAAGATGAGATGGAAGCCCCGGGGGGGAGCCATGACAGTGCTCCACTGGAGGGCTCTGTTTCAAGGTAAGTATTTTATAATGTGCTAGTATGGGATTTTTCATTTTCTTTTTTGCGGTTTACTACCACCTTACTACTAAAAATTCTGGATGAACCCTCTGCACACTGCTATATACCCTTTGTAGCAAACTTAAAAAAAAGAAAGATTGCCCTTTAAAAAGTTACATTATTCACTTCCACTCAATTCACAACCTCCTGGTCAGATCCCCCACGTCTACTCCTTGTTTTCCTCCTCTCCAGAGAATGCTATGCATTGGTCCCACCAGTGTGTACAAGCTCATTGAAAGCAATGGGCTTCATTCAGATAAGTACAAAAAAAAAGCCTCAACACATAAAAACATGGCGTTTTTGGCAACCGTGTGCAAGAGCCCTATCTTATACTGCTGCTGTACACTGCAACATATCAGGAATTCACTCATACTGTACAGACTTCTAAAGTTACTGAAATGTCCATTTTAATTAGGAATCAGAAGTACCTCTGAACTTTTTAGACGTACCCCCTGGCATACACATACCCCTTACCTAAGTGCCTGCGGCATAGAACACTGCCAACAGAAGACTCAGCTCGGTACTGCTGGTTTTACCTGGAGCTGCTGGAAACGATACCAGAATTTCAATGTGAAAAAGAAAACGTTTTATAGTCATATAAAAGTGCTATTATCTGAGCTCTTCTAAAGTGCCCTTATTTTTCCCTTTCTGTTTTATTCATTAAGGAGTCACACTTTTGTTTAAAGGAATAAAAAATGATTTTAGAAAGCATAATTCATGCAGACTCTAATCTTTATTAATACATGGGACAAAAGGTAAACCCAAAAGTGATCCAATCCTTTTTAAGCTGAAGATGCAATCAAATATTAATTTATTGGTTCGCTCTGTCACAGCATGGCGCGCGGGTGATATTTTGTGCGATCGGAAACACCCTGTCTGCACCGGCACACTGTATCAATGGCTCAATACGACTTAACTATTAATTTTATGGCTTTTTAGCTTAAAGCTGCAGTTTAATCTGCTTATATTTTGCATTTTTTGGTTCGCCGTTTCCCTCTCATCAATGTGCTAATGAAATTGTAAAACAATCCGTTTGCTTTTTATTACATATATTTTTAGACCCAGTATTGTCCTTACTGAGTCTTTATGTTAGTCAATGCAAAGCAGGCAGATCATGGTTGGTGGGACGCATTGGCAGGGTGATGTAAAAGCTTAATGAAAACATCACAGCAAGGATTGGTTAATATTTGATGTCCCTAACTGCCTCTATATTATATATTAGGGACAGGGGGTAGAATAATAGAGACTACTATATGGTGCCTTACGTGCTTGAGGACATCAATGTCTAGGGTTATCACCTTTTCTTCAAGCCCAACCTGAACACTTTAGCGGCACTCTGTTTTAAAAAGGAACTCTAATGTAAGGGAATTTCTGCTCACCAAAGCCCCCACTTACATCTGGGTTCCCAGAATACCCTCTTAACCACTTCCACACCGCCTACAGTGTATTTACGGCAGCAGTGTGGACGCTGAGCGCGAATCGCCGTAAAAAAGTGGCGATCTGCGAGTGGCCTCTAGGGGGTGCACGCGCGCCCACTGTACTCCTGAGGAGTATGCCCGCAGCTCGGGTGGACCTGATGCCCGCTGGCAAGCCGCGATGAGCGGCCACAGCCAAAGAACTGGGAACCGCCGATGTAAACACGGTGGTTCCCCGCTCTGCTAGTGGGGGCATGGGAGATCTACTGATCCCTGTCACTGGGATCAGTTAGATCTCTTATGCCCATGGTAGCCCAGCCCCCCCACAGTTAGAACATGCCTAGGGAACACAGTTAACCCCTAGATCTCCCCCTGCAGGTTAACCCCTTCACTGCCATTGACATTTATACAGTAATCAGTGGACATTTAAATTTCTGATCGCTGTATAAATGTCATTGGTCCCAAAAAAGTGTCAAAATGTCCGACATGTCCGCTGCAATATCGCAGCACTGCTAAAAATCGCAGATTGCCGCCATTACTAGTAAAAAATAAAAAACAAATTAATTCTCATCATCCGTAAACGCGGCCACTTTTGCGCAAACCAACCAATAACCGCCTATTGCGATTTTTTTTTCACCAAAAATATGAGGAAGAATATAAATCGGCCAAAACCGATGAAAAAAAATGTTTTTTATATTTTTTTTGGATTTGTATTTTTGCAAAAAGTAAGAATTTTGGGTTTTTCTGCAAAATTGTCGCTCTTCTTTTGTTTGTAGCAGCGATCAGAAATGACGCCGAGGTGATAAAATACCACCAAAAGAAATCTCTATTTGTGGGAAAAAAAGGACGCAAATTTAGTTTGGGTACAGCGTCGCACGACCGCGCAATTGTCAGTTAAAGCGACGCAGTGCCGGAACGCAAAAAGTGCTCTGGTCCTAACCTGGGAATTCCTTCCGGGGCTGAAGTGGTTAAATATGTTTCTTTATTCTCATTATGTCATGAAAAACTTTTTTAACTTTGTAATAAAATGGTAAACTTTTTTCACATAAATTAGTTGTGTCCGCCTCAATCCAAAAGGGGTACATGGTGTTTTTTCTAAGCACCAAACTATGTCTTTTCAGCAATACATGGATTGGACCTACCTGGTTATACACTCATTCATTCCTCCAATTTTTCCTTGTGTTTGTCCTCTTAAATCAGGGTTCCCAAAGCCTTACATCAAAGTCTGCATAGTACCCCATACATCTCCCTTTAACTTATTGTAATCACTTGCTCGGAGACAGGAGAGAGAAAGGTGGGAGGGGGGAGACTTCAGTCAGAGATAGTGGATGGTGAGGTCACACACCCAAGCATGTAGGCTCAGGCATCTGCACCTTTCAGTCATGATTAGTGTTGAGCGAACCCGGACTGTAACGTTCGGGTCCGTACCGAACTTCCGGGTGTCCGGGGCACGGACCCGGACCCGGACATTTCAAAAATCGTTCGGGTTCGGTCCGGGGTTCTGCTATTTTACTCCACGTGTTGAGAAGCTGCAGGGCAGCCAATCAACAAGCGTTTCACTGGTTTGCCCTTAGAAGCCATCACAGCCATGCCTACTAATGGCATGGCTGTGATTGGCCAGTGCATCATGTGACCCAGCCTCTTTATAAGCTGGAGTCACAGTGCTGCAGTCACATGCTCCTTGGGTTAGTGTAGGGAAAGGTAGCTGACTGCGTGAGGGACAGATTTGAGACATTTTAACCACTTAAGGACCGGAAGGATTTCCAGCTTTAGGACCGGAGCCCTTTTTGCGATTCGGCGCTGCGTCGCTTTAACTGACAATTGCGCGGTCGT
>BLSH010179557.1:156169-167917 GCA_018402905.1 Glandirana rugosa
GAGCATGTGACATGCAGCACTGTGACTCCAGCCTCATATAGAGGCTGGGTCACATGATGCACTGGCCAATCACAGCCATGCCATTAGTAGGCATGGCTGTGATGGCTTATATGGGCAAACCAGTGAAATGCTTGTTGATTGGCTGCCCTGCAGCTATTCAACATGCGTGATCAAATACCCGAACCCAGAACTCGAACCCAAACTTTTTTTCAAATGTCCGGGTCACGGTCACCCCAAATTTCGGTACAGACCCGAACTTTACAGTTCGTGTTCGCTCAACTCTAGTAGTGACCCATCCTCTTTTCTGGTACCATAGTTTTTTATTGTAGTAAGCATAACAGCGTAATGACCATTCACCCATGCAGGGGTACAACAAATCAAGCATAATATAAAGGCATACATAAAATTGAAAATCTGTGAAAAGAAATAGTTTTCAGCAGTGCAATTCAAAAATCCACTTCAGTCGTGCATGTGTATAAAGACGGTCCAATATGGACTACCCAATACCCCAGATGAGGGCCCATAGAGCCGAAACGCGTCGGTTTCCCCCATCTCCTGCCATTTTATGAGCTCTTATTTTACCTATGGAATGTGAGTATTTTTAATCTTTGATCGTAATAAACCCTTTTGGAAACGGTATCACAGGATTGTGGATATTCTTTCTCTGACCATTGCACACCGAATATCTTTTGGACGCGGGACGAGAGGAGCTGGAGACATACCCCTCTTCATCAGCGCCCACCCTGGTCTGAGGGCATCCCCCCAGGAATAGCGGAGTACTAAGACGATCCCCTGACGACATCAGACGTCCCCCCAGGATTGGACCTCTCGCTTCCTGATGATTGGATGAGCAACCGCTCGGTTGGGATTAATACACCCGCGCATTTACCACTACCATCTGGTAAGCCTGCATCCATTTTTTCTATACCACAGATATTTAAGGATAACTGTCATTGGATCCAAGGATTTCCTCTTCCTATAAGTTGAATGACTACTATTTGAATCGTTCTCCATCTTCACAATATAGGCGCTGCATATGTGTTTTTAGTTTTCCCATGGACTACACAATGTGACATGGACTATAAATGCATGTGCTTAAAAGTCAAATTAAAATAATCAAATTCCACTGTCCATAAAGTGCTTCAAGGCTGGTGTGATACCAAGCCTAGACAATCCTCCACCAGTGTCTCCACGTGAGGACTTTAAACACACTGAGGCTCACCAGACGTTCTGAGGTCAATCAGCATATCCAATGAAATCTCCAGCAGAATATCCAACAGAGCAAAACTGCTTTCTCCGTTTACCCCTTCCAGTACAGTTGCTCATAAAGGAAAAAGCAGAAATGACCTCTCATAGTGTATCACTTGGTTAAAAAATCAGCTTTAATAGTAAAAAATGCGCTTACATGTACAAAACTTTAAACGGTCATTGGTATATCATATAGGAGCGGTTTTGTTACCCGTCCATGATCGCTGCTTGCTTTCACTCATCCGCAGGGTCACCACGGCTCCAATCCTCTCACCCTGAGTCTTCGTATGGCCACGCCCCTCACTTAGTGGTTGTTGGCCACAGGGGGGTTCCATACTGATTGGTTCCTCAAGCCACTGTCCATCCCTCTGGAGGTCACAATGGTATTATTTACAGAGACAATTGGGTTATTAATAAAATATATTTATATTAAATTTTCTGATGAACTTATGTGCATCTATAAATGTGCTAAATTTGTTAATTGGACGTTTTGGAGCACATTTCAGACCTAAGTCAAGTATATGTGCCTCTTTTTCAGAATGTTTCACCTGAATGAGGTTGAAAATCCCTTGCCCCTTCATGCTCTCCTGCGTTTTCTTGAAGTGGAGCCTTCTCCCAGCTCTGCATCCTCTTCTTCTGTTTCATATTCTACATAATGTCCCCTTGATGTCTGTAATATGGGGGGGCGATTTCTTCCTCTTCCTTGTCCCCTTCTTCTTCCTAAAAAAAACATTTCTATATTGTGGAGCTTGAGCATGATTCTCCAATGGTTGATAATAGTTATACTTAGGGATTGGCTGTCGTGTATGTGCTACACTTGTATGGCCCCTCTCTCTTGGTTTTCCCCTGGGTGGTATATCCCTCCAGCCATTACTCATAGGGGCATTCCCCCATTAGTTTTTATTGTAGTAAGCATAACAGCGTAATGACCATTCACCCACGCAGAGGTACAACAAATCAAGCATAATATAAATGCATGGGCATGGAAACATATGAACAGGTGACTTTTTATGAGTATTGAATGTCCACAGAGAGACCTAGGGGAACAGACCATAGGTCCAGATACAGTGCCTTGAAAAAGTATTCATACCCCTTGAAATTTTCCACATTTTGTCATGTTACAACCAAAATTGTAAATGTATTTTATTGGGATTTTATGTGATAGACCAACACAAAGTGTCACAGAATTGTGAAGTGGAAGGAAAATGATAAATGGTTTACAACATTTTTAACAAATGAGTATCTGAAAAGCGTGGCATGCATTTGTATTCAGCCCCCCTGAGTCAATACTTTGTAGAACCACCTTTCGCTGCAATTACAGCTGCAAGTCTTTTTGGGGATGTCTCTACCAGCTTTGCATATCTAGAGAGGACATTTTTGCTCATTCTTCTTTGCAAAATAGTTCAAGCTCTGTCAGATAGGATGGAGAGCGTCTGTGAACAGCAATTTTCAAGTCTTGCCACAGATTCTCAACTGCATTTAAGTCTAGACTTTGACTGGGCCATTCCAACACATGAATATGCTTCGATCTAAACCATTCCATTGTAGCTCTGGCTGTATGTTTAGAGTCGTTGTCCTGCTGGAAGGTGAACCTCCGCCCAGTCTCAAGTCTTTTGCAGACTCTAACAGGTTTTCTTCTAAGATTGCCCTGTATTTGGCTCTGACCAGCTTCCCTGTCTCTGCTGAAGAAAAGCATCCCCACAACATGATGCTGCCACCACCATGGTTCACGGTGGGGATGGTGTGTTCAGGGTGATGTGCAGTGTTAGTTTTCTGCCACATGTAGCATTTTGCTTTTAGGCCAAAAAGTTCAAATGTTGTCTCATCTGACCAGAGCACCTTCTTCCACAGGTTTTCTGTGTCCCACACATGGCTTCTTGCAACCTGCAAACTGAACTTCTTATGGCTTTTTTTAAACAATGTTTTTTTCTTGCCACTCTTCACAAAGGCCAGATTTGTGGAGTGCATGACTAATTGCTGTCCTGTGGCCAGATTCTGCCACCTGAGCTGCAGATCTCCGCAGCTCCTCCAGAGTTACTATGGGCCTCTTGGCTGCTTCTCTGATGAATGCTCTCCTTGCCTGTCAGTTTAGGTGGACGGCCATGTCTTGGTAGGTTTGCAGTAGTGCCAGCCATACTCTTTCCATTTTTGGATGATGGTTTGAACAGTGCTCCATAAGATGTTCAAAGCGTGGAATATTATTTTATAACCTAACTCTGCTTTAAACTTCTCCATAGCTTTATCCCTGATCTGGCTGGTGCATTCCTTGTCCTTCCTGATGCTGTTTGTTCGCTAAGGGTCTCTAACAAACCTCTGAGGGCTTCACAGAACAGCTGTATTTATACTGAGATTAAATCACACATACTGTAGGTGGACTCTATTTACTAGTTAATTGGTTCCACTAGACTTTAATTAGAGATTTCAGAGTAAAGGGGGCTGAATACAAATGCATGCCACACTTTTCACATATTTTTTTGGAAAAAAAATTGAAAACCATTTATCATTTTTCTTCCACTTCACAATTATGTGTCACTTTGTATTGGTCTATCACATAAAATCCCAATAAAATACATTTGCGTTTTTGATTGTAACATGACAAAAGGTGGAAAATTTCAAGGGGTATGAATATTTTTTTAAGGTATTCTATTTTGCCTAGGCCCGAGGGTCAACAAAGGGAGCCCATGTTGCAGGTGCACTAGTTTGCATCAAGGGAAGGTGTGTGTGTGTAGATCTACTGGACACCACTGGCAAGGGATTGTTGTGAGTGAGGAGAAGCGGGAGAGGTAAGAGGGAGCTTTCCAGTGGAACGACTCCATGGGAAAAGCACAGAAAAGTTTACCTAGCGCGGCATTATCCGCAGGTCAATGTACATGCCCTAGGTCTTGGGACTTAGGGTCACACTATGGTAAGGGAGGACCGAGGGTGGGCATTTGCCTGGCCTCAGTACCAGAAAAGAAGAAAACCAAAGAAAGAAGAAAAAAAGAAAGAGAGAAGAGGAGAAAAAAAGGTGGAAGGAGAAAGAAAGTGGAGTAAGGAGGGGGAGGAGGAAAAGTACTGCAGGTTGGAGAAAGTACATAGCGGCCATTATGAAAGACCCAGGCTGTCCGGATGCTGGGTGGGGAGAGCATAAGACCACTAAAATGACCATACTTTCAGAAGTTTAGAATGAGAATCATGAAGGATGCTAGACCTTTTTTCACTGATCATGAAGTCAGTCAGAATGCTCTTCACCATGGTAAATGGAAGAGTGGGGTTCCTCTAGGCTCTAGCAATCGTCCGCTTGGCTGCTATGAACAGGTAAAATGCCAACTTTTGTTGTTATGAGAATAAACCCTGAGTCAGGCAGTGTAGTAAAGCTACTTTAGCATCTTTGTGAATGGGAATGTGAAACAAGGAGTAGAGGAGCCCAAACACCCTGGACCAGAACCCTGTTAGATGGGGGCAGAACCACCAAGTGCGAAAGACGTCCCCTCTTTGGTCGCAACCCCTGAAACATGCGTCATTGAAGGATGGATTTTAGTGCGCTATCCAAGCTGGGACCCAATACCATCTTAGGAGAACCTTGTATGTGGCTCCTAGGGTGGCCATGTTGAAGAAGCACTTAGCAATGGAGGACCAGTCTTTCCTCTGGATCGATAGAGGTGGCTAGATCGCGTTCCCACTGTGACTTGTAGGATGCCACCCTAGGAAGGTCTAAAGCATTAAGAGAAGGATGGATCCTCAATATAGTACCTGGGGAGCTGGGGGAGTGAAGGCAAATGTGCTCTAAGATTGTCTTGTGAAAAGGGTTGAAGGAGTTGCTCCTCAGCGAGGACACCCAGTGGTGCAGTTGGACATAACAAAAACGTCTGCAGGTGGTGCCTCATAGGTGTCTGTGTTGCGTTTGATATAAAATATATATTATATGAACAAATGATTTATCTATCAGACTCATTTTAACAGATCAGGTTTGTTTGAGCATGCTTCTCAAACAAATGCCTTGGTAAAACAGGCTGTCCTGAAACAATGGGACAGTTGTCAGTTGATCACTAAGGTAAATGAGTTTGTTACCATTGTTGTTTACAGTTTGACAGTTGTCTCTAAAGCTACTGTAAACAATTGTATATTTTCTATGGCAGAGTGCCATCTTGAGGTAGAATTTGGGAATACACAGGCATTTCGGTTACTACGTCGTTAAGGTAACCATTGCAAACGAACTGAGCCATATAAATGTTGCCAGAGATAAGCTCAGGGCAGCGGAGCTCATTCTCACCATGGATTAACATCGAAGGACTTATCTGTAAAACTAAGGAAAGTGCTTGGTCTCCAGAAGAATCTTTGTCAACGGAGACCACGAACACAGTAATTGAAGCTAAGTAACATTTAAGTGTATTTCTACTGTTAAAGACTATAGTTTGTTTGTTTGCTAGGTTGTTAGTTTGCTATAGAAATCTGTCAGTCTTGATTTGTATTCCTAATATTGTAATTGTATGTACAGCATTTTTGATCAGTAAAAGCTCATTTATACACTGCCAGGTCTGACCTTCCTTGCTTATACTGCAAACTAACCTTGCTATCTAAACTAAGCGAAACAATTGGGGGCTCGTCCCGTGATCAAACAGTGTCCCGGAAAGAGGGCCAGAAGGTAAGGGTGCAAGATGAAAGGAAGTGGCGAACATCAGTGAACCCATGGGTGGACCACTAGGAGAAGGATCCCAGTTGGTCAAAGCCTGGTGGTAATAGAGGGTTGTTAAAGAGGGGGAGGAGCAGGATGAAAGGGGACATAAAGTTACCAGAGTAATTGAGTGCAAAAACTTCAAACTGTGTCGCATTAGAGGGCTAAGGGCAAAGGGTCGAAGTTTATGGGAGAGCAACAGTAGGGCCGAAAGAGGAATAGGGATGCAGTTAGGAATTTCAAGGAGCACCCACAAGGGGATGTCGGAGGTTGCGTGGAGTGAAGTCAATTAAGAGATCTGAGCAACCTGTATTTCGGTAAATTAGGGACTCCAAGACCTCCCACGTAGTCTGTGTCTATATGGGGTAGAATGAGAGACCATGTGGCGTTGGTAAGCCCAGATGAAGGAAAGGATCCTGCTCTGAAGAAGGCATAGAAAGAAAGAGGGGACCTGGACCAGGAGGGTATGGAAGTAATATAAGACTTTGGAGAAGACAGTAGCCTTGACCGCATGAATGCGGTCTATTCATAATAAGGAGGGGAACTGCCATGATCGCATTAAGGATGTAAGAAATCGTAACAAAGGGTAGTAGTTGGTGGTGAAGAGAGATGAGTAGGGAGGAGTCAGTTTGATACCTAGATAGACCATTCAGGAGGAGTTCCAACAATATGGAAAGAAGGATTGTATCTGGAATACAGTGGAGGATGGCAAAGTAATATTCAGGGCAGTGGTCTTATGGGGATTGGTCCACAGACCCGAGAAGGCCAAAAAGCAGAAAAGAAGGTTCTGAAGGTTAGGGAGAGTTGTCAGAGGGTTGGTCAGGATCAAGAGAGGCTAACTTTGTGGTGTATACCAGAGATGTTGGGCTCATCCCAGAGCAATAGCCAAAGGTTCAACCCTGCCTAATCCCTTGGAAGATCAGGAAGGAAGCAAAGAGCTGACCAGCATAGGTAACACTGGCAGAGGGGAGGAGTAAAGAGCTGAAATCCACTGGAGAATTGATTCCCTAAAGCACCATTGTTCCAAAACGTAACGCAGGTAGTCTCAGGAAAGCTTTATACATGTCAAGTGAAAGAAGGAAGCCTGGGATCTTGCGATGTTGGAGCAAGTATATTAAATGAGTCACCTTATGGATGTTATCCCCTGCTTGATGGCCAGGGACGAAGCTGGCCTGGTCTCTGTGACTAAGATTGTGTAAGTATATGTTAATACAAGTACCTAGGATCTTCCCCAGAAGTTTCATGTCTTCATTCAGCAAGCAGATTGGCCTGAAGGCTTGGGGATCTAGGGTGCCCTCCTTGGGTTTAGAGATCATAGCTATGTGCACTTTCAGAGTGTCTGGAACAGGCAGGGAGCCCTGTTTCAGACTATTGAAATAAGCTGTTAAAAGGGGAATCAACAAAGAAGATAATTTGCAGAAGTACAGAATTGAAAAGCCACCTGGCCCGGGGACCTTGGAGGTATGCATATATTTAATAGCTTGCGTGACCTCTGCCTCGGATATTGCAGCATTAAGCACTTCTCTAGCAGAGTTGGTGAAAGGTGGGAGGTGGAGATCTCGAAAAAATTGATCTGCGAGGTCAGAAGGGAAAGAGGACGGTTGGTCTTAAAGGGAGGACAGAAACTTGGCAAAAGAAGAGGTGATTTTCACAGGGTCAGATGTAATGCTCCTGCTTCCTGTACAGAGGTGGAACATATCGTGGGAGCATCCAAAAGAATTCTGTTTTCTCACTAGCATCGTACCTGGCCTATTAGCACATTTGTGCTAGGTCCATCTCAGTGCTTTCTCTGCTTTTTCGGTGGCAAGAAGGTCTAGCTCGGTGGCGAGAGAGTCTCGGACCCTCTTGGTGGAGGCCGAGGGTCTGGATGTCCAAGCTTCCTCTGCCTCGGCCAGTTGAGTGGAGACATCCTGAATCCTCCGCTTCCTGGCTCACTTCCAGAGTGAGGCCAGTTGTATTAATTGGCCTCGGAGGGTGACCTTGTGTGCCTCCCAGAGATTGCAGAGGTCATGAAGCCCACATTCTCCAAAAATAAGGTTTTCATGTGGTAACAGATTTCAAGACAAGAGTCTTGTGAGGAGAGGAGGGAATCATTAAGTTGCCAACAGTAGGAAGGGTAGTTCTTGATCTGACCACGGGGAGGCCGGGATAGTGATTTTTTTTATGAGCTAAATGTGGTTGATCCAACAGAAGCTGTCATGGGGTAAGCGTAAAACGTGAAATCTTTATCTGTGGGGTGGAGTTCCCTCCAGGCATCAACCAACCCATGAGACTGAACGAGCGTGCACATGCAAGCTTCCAAGGCAAAGCCTTGAGAGGGGACAGCTCCCTGGGCATATCGCCAGTCAACTGCGGAATCTAGGGGAATGTCCCCCAGAAGGAGCATAACTCCTTTGCTATGTTGATTAATTACTTGAAAGAAATGGGAGAAATATTTGTCCTGCAACCAGTTGGGGGCGTAGTAGTTTGCCAAGGTGACTTCTTGGCCGCTGCAGGAGCCCATGAGGATAAGATATCTACCGGTGGGGTCAGCAAAAAAAACTGGTTGCGGCAGAAGGCAATTAGCACCCCACAGTGTTTCTCAGGGGCCGAGGCCAGATAGAAGGTGGGATAGTGAGGGGAGAGGAATCAAGGAGAAGAGGAGGAGAACCTGGTCTCCTGCAGGCAGGCAATATCAATATGGCTAGATTTAAGATGGTGGAAGACCTTCAACCTTTTGATAGGGAAGTTGAACCCATGTATGTTCTGCAAGTAGATCTTTAAGGGGACATTAGCCATGATAGAGGAAAAAAAACAAGCTAGGGTCGTAACAGCCAAGGCCCAGGGTGTGTGGGGTAAAGGTGGATTGCCTAATGGAAGGGGGGCCCAAACTGCAGGACTTGGGGTTAGGGAGGGAAAAGGAGAGGCAGAAAAGAACAGAAAGATAAGAAAATCCTACGCATGGGATGTGATCAATGGTGGAGCTCTACCACTGCACACATGGCGGCAGCTGTTGCTGCAAAATATGGCTTCCCAGCCCGCTCCTTAACAACCAGCTATTCACTGCACTCTGATTGAGCATTCCACCGAGCTCCCTGCAAATTCAGGTGTGTGCCAAATGGGCAAACAGGTGATGTTCAGTCCTTACTTTTGCTCAGCCCAAACTGCTAGCCCAACTCTAGTCCTAAAGCACTCCCTGTCCTAGGGTGACAACATTGTTCCTCCACAGATACAGTATGACAACGGAGTGTTGTCACTTTAGGACAAGTACGTGCGTTACTGGCAAGAGAACCAGGTAAAGCAGAAGCCTGAAAAAATAAAGAAAACTAACACTACATCTAAGAAATGGTATGCTGCAATGTATTAAAATTTTGCTCTTAGGCTCAGATACACTTTTTTGTATTAAAATAATTATTTTAGATATTTTAGTTCACAATAAAAAAATGACTAAAAAAGAAAAATAAATTATTAAAAAAGTATTAGATATTAATTGTTTAATATAAAAATATTATTTTCAAAATCATATTTTAACCTAAAAGTCTGTTGTGTGTTTCATTTTCCACCGGTTCATTGTGTAAAGTGCTAAAGAATATGTTGGCATTGCATAAATAAATAGGAACAAGCAGGCAGGTAAAATAACTATTTCATATGATGACATTCTGTCCCCCTGGTAACACAGTCATCATCAGCAATCTCTATTCGGTATGGAATAGATGCTTTCATCACTGTTTTGTCTGGTACAGGTTTTAAGCACAACCAATTAAAGATGGAGCTCCATTTTTTCCAGAAAATGTGAACAGCTCTCCAATTAAAGCTGAATAGCAGGAACCGATTGTATCAGTACTATCTGCTCCGAGCGCCGCACTGTTTCTCCAGCGACTGATCGTACTTTCAACATCTTAACGAAAAGAAATTCTGTAGCATTTATCTGTAATGACATGCAGGCCAGGCTACAGGTAGAACTTAATCACAGCGGGTTGCTTGGCAGTATGTTGCATATACACACTAATGACTACAATGCCTGCAATGCTTTTATATCCTCATTTTATAGTGATTCTAAAATCTAAACATTTTTTACTTTAATGCATTCCTTGTATTAAGGTAAAAAATGTTTAGGTATCAGCATCCCCCCTTTTACTTACCTGTGCCCTTATTCAACGCCATGCACATCTGCAGCTCTTCTCTCCCCTTAACACCGGGTCTCGCTGGCTTTGCTGGGGTAATGAGAGCCATTGGCTCCTAGTGCTGTCAATCAAAGCCAGTAACGAGGGAGGGGGGCGGGGCAGAGTCCCACTGTTTGTGTCAATGGCAGCAGGGCTCGGGAGCAAGCTAATGCCCCATGGGAAGTGGCTTCCCATGGGGGCACTGGACAGGGGGGAGGGGCTAGAAGCATTGGCAGGGGACCCAAAAAGAGGAGGTTTGTGGCCACTTTGTGCAATGCCATTGTAGAGAGCAGGTAAGTACTGTGTAAACTTGTTTTTACCTTTACAATTACTTTCACCATTTGATTGCAGGTAAAGCTTCTAATATATTTAAAACATCTTTAGCTGTTTGTAAACAGCAAATGGATAGATCTTTTCCAATTATTTATTGAAACACTATTACAGTAATTAGATACAAGCTCTCAGCTCTCAAGTGGAAAAAAGGATACAATCTTGCCGCAGGGAAACTTTGGAAGGCTTTGCTAGGTGAGAGTTCCCTTTTGTAATTGTGATTCAATACACAGGATCCACAGCATTGTTACTTATTAATGCATGAGGGCTAATTTTCTAAAGGCAAATAGGCTGTTCATTTTGCAAGGGGACTTTCCCCTAGCTTAGTAAACGTGGCCAAACTTCACTTTACAAAGAATACCCCCAATCATGTTCAAGGAGAAAAAAATACAACAGCACTTTTGCTTGCATATGATTGGATGATGGAAGTCAGCAGAGCTTCACTCATTTACTAACCTGTGGGGAGCATTCACCTTGAAAAGTACAACTTTCTTTGCAAAATGAACAGTGTATTTGTCTCTAGTAAATCAACCCCTGAGTGTTAGGAAGTTACAAAGCCGTGGCTACTGTGCATTAATTAGTAACAAATCCACGATTGCTGTGGTGTTGATTTGATGAAGTAGGCTGTTCACCTTGCAAGGGTTTTTTCAATTTGCATTGGAATTTTCCCCTGGTGTGTAAATGCTGTGAACATTCACATTGCAAAGAATACCCAATCAAGTGCAAGGAAAATATTTAAAAACAGTATCCTTGCTTGCACATGACCTTGTGATGGAAATCAGCAGAGCTTTGCTTCATTCACTAAGCTTTGGGGAAAATTTCCTTGCAAAGTGCAACTTCCATTGCAAAGTGAACAGCCTATTTTCCTTTAGTAAATCAACCACACAGTATCAATGGCTTTGTCACTTCCTAATACCCAAAGATTGATTCATTAAAGGCCAATAGTCTGTTCGTTTTGCAAGGGAGGTTGCACTTGGCAAGGGAATTTTTCCCAAAACTTAGCGAATGAGGTGAAGCTCTGCTGACTTCCAATCACATGCAAGCATTTAGATGCGTTTACAAACATCAACCGTTTTTTTCTGCCAAAATGATGCTGCCAGGAGGAAACGCATTTAGGATAAATGTGTAAACACCCTGTGTGCATGAGCCCTTAAAGTATATGTAAACCCTCACCTTGTCAAACAACCCATTCAGTTTCAAATAGAAAAGAAAGGCAAAACATTTGTGTATAGATATAAAAAAAAATTACAAATACATTTTCCCCATTTTTTTTCACATACCTTATGTTCCCTGCTGCATAAGGAGCTCAGCAGTACACTGACCTTCCCAGCAAAAAGCTGTGCGGGGGGGGGGGGGGGGGGCATTTCAGGACAA
>BLSH010179557.1:169939-188239 GCA_018402905.1 Glandirana rugosa
GACCCTCCTCATTTTGACTGATTGGGTAGAGTACTCATGGTTTTGTTTTTTTATCTAGTAACAATGTTTAATTGTAGAAGTTCCTAAACTTGACAACAGTAAGTCTGGAACAAACTGGAAACTATCCTTAATATATCTCACATCTTTGAAACACAAGTCACAAACGTCAGTTTCCTCGGGGAAAGTCCCCGGACACCACGGGTCTTCTCCCTGTATATCTGAAGTTGTTCGTGGCTTTCGGGCCGGTCGTCAGGAGTTATGTCCCCAATAATAATCATGACCACGAAATTCTGATGAACGGAATTTCTGATGATGACATCTTAATAACTGAGATTGGTACTCATTCCCTATGAGGGATCTTTCTGTCGTCTTCAGGATTCTGACTTGAAATTCTTTATGCAGTTAAGTTTACGTATTTCTTAAAGTTCAGTCTTAGGACTTCTGCTGTCTTTCTAGGGAGTATCCCTTACTCATGGTTAGAGTCAATAATTCTACAGTAGTAGTCTTTAAGGCAAGTAGTCTTAAAGCACCAGTACTAATAATAACCCCTGTATTGAGGACTGCTGGCCGGGCTTTCGGTGCTTGTTGAAGTCTATATGTCCCTCTTCTGGGCACCACAGGCCCCTGAAAGGGGCTCCTTTGACTGCAAACACTGAACACAAAGTTTCTACACTCTATATAATTCCTATCAAAGGTCAAACAAGGTCTGAATGACAACAGTTCAAATCCTTGAAGATGTTAATTTGTAACAATGATCTATTTTTTTGTTTTGGTACTCATGAGATGGGTTAGTCAGTTTTACTCCTCCCAGCAAGGCTTTACTGGCAATAACAGCTTTAACTGCCCTGGTTTTGCTAATCGGCATCAAGGTAGAAATGATTTATAAAGACATTTAAGTACCTC
The DNA here is from genome assembly GCA_018402905.1 of Glandirana rugosa. Classification (NCBI taxonomy): domain Eukaryota; kingdom Metazoa; phylum Chordata; class Amphibia; order Anura; family Ranidae; genus Glandirana; species Glandirana rugosa. Next base: position 170,843 of record BLSH010179557.1, read on the forward strand.
CCCATCTAGCTCATCAAAGTAGGCAACCCCAATGTAAGCATGATTTCCTGACTTCCCGCCCGGCCTATAGACAAATGACATCCTCGTCTTTGTCTGGTGATATCTCAATGATGCCTGCAGCTGCAGGCATCATTGAGATATCATTCTTTTCAGCCGGTGATCCCCTTCACCATAAGAATGATCATGGCTGCTGTCCAACCGCTTGATCATTCTTACAGGCAGCGGGAGCGTAAAAATAAAAAATAAAATAAACCATAAAAAAAAAATTAAATCGCCCCCAGCCCCAGCGAGCTCGCACGTAGAAGCGAATGCATACATAAGTTGCGTCTGCATATGTAAACGACATTCAAATCACACATGAGCAATCACCGCGAATGTTAGAGCGAGAGCAATAATTCTAGCACTAGAGTTCCTCTGTAACTCTAAACATGTACCCTGTAAACATTTTTAAAGTGTCGCCCATGGGGATTTTTAAGTACCAAAGTTTGGCGCCATTTCACGATTGTGCACAATTTCAAAGCGTGACATATTAGGTATCTATTTACTCAGTGTAACATCACCTTTCACATTATGCAAAAAAATTGGGCTAACTTTACTGTTTTGTTTTTTTTAATGCATGAAACTGTTTTTTTTCCAAAAACAACGAATTTGAAAAATTACTGTGCAAATACTGTGCGAGATAAAAAGTTGCAATGGCCACCATTTTATTCCCTAGGGTGTCTGCTAAAAAAACCCCATAAATAATGTTTGGGGGTTCTGAGTAATTTCCTAGTAAAAAAATTAGGATTTTTACATGAAGGTGCAAAGTGCCAGATTAGGCCCGGAATGGAAGTGGTTAAAACTTAAATGGTAACTCCACTTTTGTGGGGGAAAAATAGCAAATAAAGCAAAAATAATATAGCGTGTACAATTGTGACACAAATCATATTGTAACAGAATGTTATTAAAAATTGCCTTTCCTTTTCAATGTGTAGCTCTGTAATTTTCTGTAAAATACAATGCAATATGCCTACCTGGAGGTGTTCTGTACACAGAACGTCCCCCTAGAAACATAATTTCCTTCTTGTGTGATTGACTCACTGATTTTCCCAGAAGTCTACACTAAGATACAAATCAGATGTCAGGCATCCCTTGCAACACACATGTAATTTTTGGCGAGATACTCCCAATAGGAAATCACATCTAAAGGGATGCAGGCCCAGCAGCTTTCCTCATTAGAGCCCTGTAGGTGCAGCAGCTGATTGATAATTATGAAACCACTTTAGGCACAGAGAAACACACAGAGATTCTTCCAGAATAACAAAAGGTAGGAATCTGCAACAAAGTTTGTAACAATCCTTGTAATGTGCATAGATCACCCAGAGGGGAATGTTTTCTTCTCAACAAAGTTGAGTTACTCTTTAAGACGTTTAGGCCTAAGCAATGGATTTTTTTGTATTTTTTACCAATTTGAAATCAACTTCTTGGTGTTAAACTTTTAAAGATCAACAAGTCAGTGTGTTACCCATGAGGTGACTAACAAAATGGATTTCGTTTCCACAGCTTTAAAGCCATAGAAGTAAGCTGTTTGCATTAACCTTTAGTCAAAGGGCCATCTGTAGACACGAGAAGGCTGCTGGCTCATATCATGCGAATTGGATACGATTCAAAATGCATCCAATTCGCAATTTCGCATATATGTAAAATAAGCCTTAAAGAGCGAATCTGTGCCCTGCTCCAGCTACAGTTATCGGTCATATCACTTGCACCCACACGTGATAATCATGATTACAGCTGGGAGGACTGTGTCTCAAGCTATTTACATATGCAGTCTGGACCCAGGGCTGCTGATAGAAATTGTGGGGCCCCTTACAGACTGCCTGACAGGGTCCCCCAAGAAAATATTAAAGCTATAGTTTGCTAAAAATACTATTATTCTTTGTACCTACCCTTCCAATAAAGCTTTTTTGTAAACAAAAAAAAAAAAAAACAATAAAATGATTAGCGGACACAAATACAACCTAACTCACAGAATTCCTGCTAAATCTAAAAGATAAAACTGAGTTAATAAATAAAAATGAAGATGAGATAAAAAAAATATACAGGCTCCGGGATCAGAGGGACAGAGGGAGAGAAACAGTTAGGCTCCATGCACACTGGGCTTTATAAAACTCCAGATTACCTGGGAGAAAAAAAAAAACGCCCATATAGAACATTTTTTTGTATAAGGTTTAGACAAGTTTAGGAGAGTTTTACATTTTTTTCTGCCAGAAGGCTCCAATCAGAGATGCAAACCAGAAGGCTCTCTATCCTGCCTCTAAACGCTGAGCTCAAAATATTTCTGTAATGGTCCTAATGTACATGGGCACATAGGATAACACTGAGCTACTTCTACAGGCAAAACACAAAACTCCTGTAGAAGTAGTGAAATTTAAGCCAGTGTGCATGGAGCCTAAGTTAGAGAGATAAACTCAGGAGCAGAAATAACTTTAGAACCAGTGCTGAGAGGAGGGGGGATCACACAGGGAGGGGGATTAGTGAAGGATGACTGTCTCTTTCTTAGGAGATAAAAGCTGGCAGCAGAGAGAGGGGAGGAGAGCAGCTTTCGTGGGCTGGAGGAAAAAAGACACAATTGTCGTCAGTCACTAATCCCCCTCCCTGTGTGGGCCCCCCTGTGTGCTCGGGCCCCGTACAACAGGGCTGGTGGTCCCTCCCTATCAGTGGCCCTGGCTGGACCTAACTCACATTAGGGAGTAGAGTACAAGTAGAGGGACATGGGACTATACAAAGAATAATATTTGGGATGACACCAGGATTTACTACACAGCCTCACCACTAACTCTGCATGTAAGCAGCCAGCAGACACATACCAAAAGTGTATATACTGTATATATATATATATATATATATATATATATATATATATATATATAGCTCAGCATAAATGAATAATCTCCCTTTCAATAAATATCTCAATGAACACAGGAACAATTTCCAAAATGTTGACAAAACCGAGTTTTATAGAACATTTTTTTAGCTCATTACATGAAAGTAAGGTTAATGATGAGGAAAACCAACATCTTTAAGGGTATAGACAACAGGAAGTGCCCATCGACCTCAAGCACTAACAAATGGTGGCGAAGACTGGAGTCCACACAGGTGGTGATTGTGAATTGACAATGAGAGGAGGTGTCGAGCCACCCGGGTAGTGTGGAGTGGACCGTGTTTGACTGCCTGCCTGTGCCTGCACCTGCTGCACCTGAGCAGGCAATGGAGAATTATGGAGGAGGTCACTCAGTTCAGGTCAGTGACAGCTCCCAGGCAGCCATGTCACACAAAGTTTGAGGGGAAGGGTCGCAGGGAGTGAATAATACACTAAGGTTAGGGGGGACACTGATATTAAGGGTCCTTTTATTACCCCCCACATTAGAATTTCTGGTGTTCCCCCTTCAAAGAGAGTTCCCAGAGTCCCCCTTTACATCAGAGTCTGTGAGATTTCCATTTATAGTGCAAGGGGAAACTCTGCAGACCCTGAAGTAAAGGAGACCTCTGCAGACCTTGATGTAAAGGGGAAATCTGCAGACCCTGAAGGGGAGTGCTACGCATTCTGGTGTAAGGGGGGATCCCCTTTTCACCAGAGTTTGCAGAATTCTCTCTACATCATTGTCTGCAGCGTTCCCCTTTACATCAGAGTCCGCAGAGTTCCCCCATGCACTGATATAGGGGGGACTCTGTGTTGGGACTTAACCTCACCTTGTTGTAAATGAAAAAAAACAGTTTTCTTGCCATTTGTTATATCTTAAAACATTGCTAAAAGCACTAGCTACATGTTTTGATATTTGCACTGCTTTGCCCTGAAAATTGTCATGTTATGTACATTTTAGAAGTGTCAGTAAAAAATGTGGCTCTCTCAGTAAATTTTAATGCGTTGTATCAGTAAAAAAATTGGTGCTGTCGGTAAATTTTGGGTATCCTGTCAGTAATTTTCACTACGGGAGATTGCTAACACTGCCAAATGGTGTTCTTTTGTGTGTGATGTATAGATCTACCATACTTCTAGGAATTCAGCTACTTTGTAAAAACTGTAGGCATACCATGAGTTAAATCTATTGAAGTTCCTGCTGCCTCATAGACGATCAGTATTATTAGAAACATAGAAAAACAGAGAAGTGATGGCAGAAAATAGACAGAGTAGTCCATTGAGTATACCCAACTAGTGGTACCCTACTAGTGACTGGTCTTTGTTCCAAATGAACTCCATTTACAACCACACTCTGGTATCTATCCTTAAAGTGGTTGTCAACCTGTGACAACCACTTTAACCTACAGGTAAGCCTAGAATAAGGCTTATCTGTAGGTGCCCTGCATATCTCCCAAACCTGCATGTTTCAGGAGATATGCAGTTTCCTACATGTGCCAACGCCATTTCGGCACACGCGCAGTGAAGAAACGGCCTCCGTGCTGTTTCTCCACTGACACTGTGCTGTGATGTCACGCGACTCCGGTCAGTCGTGGCCCCAGAAGGAAGAGGGGCTGAAGATGGACGCTGCCTGCACAGGGGCAAGCGCTGGACTCGTTTGCATTGCGATGCATAGTAGCCCATTATGCTTCTAATTTACAGGTGTATGTAGAGGAAGTAAACACCATCTGGGTTTACTTCCTCTTTAAGTCAACTGCATATCCACTGAACCACCCAAGGGTTAAGTCCCAGCTTGTACAACTTTTGTATTAGATCATTATGTGGAACTGTATTAAATGCCTTGCTGAAATCAAGATACGCTATGTCCACAGCACCACACTGGTCCGAAACACTGGTGATATAGTCAAAAAATGAAATCAGATTAATCTGACTTGATCTGCCCTTCGTCAAACCATGCTGCGTTGGGTCCAGCAAGTTGTGTATTTTTAAGTGATCAATGATCCTTCTTTTCAGGAGTGATTCCATTAATGTGACTACAATCAATGTTATTCATATTCACATTAATATTATTCCAATGCTGCTCACTGCGGTCTCAGTTCCTTCAAGAGCAGAGTCACTGGAACTACTATGCCCACGTATCCCCTCCTTCTGCTCATTCACAGAAGCCTTTGTATTCTGTGAACTCATTCACAAAATACAAAGGCTTCTGTGAATAGGTAGCAGAAGTGAAGGGTGAGCATAGCTGATCTGTGTGCTCCTCTCCTCTCACAGCTGGAGTACACCCTCTAGGAATGAAATTAACCACTTCAGCCCTGGAAAGTTTTACCCCCTTAATGACCAGGCCATTTTTTGTGATACGTCACTGCGTTACTTTAACTGACAATTGTGCAGTCATGCGACGCTGTACCCAAATAAAATGTATGTCCCTTTTTCCCCACAAATAGAGCTTTCGTTTGGTGGCAGTTGATCACCTTTGCGGTTTTTATTTTTTGCGCTATAAACAAAAAAGAGCGACACGTTTGAAAAAAAAAACAATATTTTTTACTTTCTGCTATAAAAGATATCCTAATAAAAAAAAATTAAAACATCAAATATCTTCATCAATTTAGGCCAATATGTATTCTTCGACATATTTTTGGTAAAAAATAAATCCCAATAAGCATATATTGATCAGTTTGCGCAAAAGTTATAGCGTCTACAAACTAGAGAGTAGATTTATGGCATTTTTATTTTTTTAAATAGTTTTTTCTGGTAATGGTGGCGATCTGTGATTTTTAGCGGGACTGCAACATTGCGGCGGACAAATCTGACACTAAGTTACGCTTTTTGGGGTCCAGTGACACCAATACAGTGATCAGTGCTAAAAAAAATGCACTGACACTGTATAAATTACACTGGCAAGGAAGGGGTTAACATCAGGGGCGATTAAGGGGTAAAGTGTGTTCCCTGCAAATGTTTTCTAACTGTGTGGGGGATGGACTGACAGGAAGAACACAGAGATCCCTGTTCCTGCTTACAAGGAACAGAAGATCTCTGTGTGCTTCCCTATCAGAACAGGCCTTGTTTATATAGGCAGATTCCCATTCTGCCTCTCTGCAGAGCGATCGCGAGTGGCCGGCGGAAATTGGGTCCACCGTACCTGCTGATTGGCTGCCCCTCCGTGCAGCGGGCATGCGCGCCCACGGTATCTATTGCACGAAATGACGTACAGATACAATGTTTCGCGCAACAGAGCCGCCCTGCCATAGTATATATGCAGTGGGCGGTCTTTAAGTGGTTAATCTGTCACAGATAAGTAATAGAGATAAGTCCTGGAGGTGCCAAGCACCTAATTAGACTTAACGCATAGTGTAAGTGTGCCTACACTTTTTGAAAGTTGTTGAATTCTTGAGATTCATCTTTAAATATATGGGCCACTTGTTTGTATTCGGCTGAGAAGGTAGTAATGAAAGTAACCAGTTTTTTTGTCCACGTCCACACTGTAATTTGGATATCAGATTCTTTCTATATCTGATCTATTTCTTTCAAGTGTGATCTGCTTTCCCCTATGGATACACCAACCCTTTCTCTGAGTCTATCAGAAAATAAATCACAGCGGTGGCTGGTGGATTTTTTTTTGGGGGGGCGGGAAACAACCACCCCCCCATTGGTCGGCGGCATCCAGCCCACCCCTCTGGCATTTACCCCATCGGTTGCCGGCGGTGGGCAGCCAGGTTCCTGCAAGCAGCTGTCGGGTTGTGGGCATCGGCAGGCAGCAGGCGGGTTGCGGTCTCTGGCGGGCAATGGGCTTCTACAGGAGCCGGGCGGGCTCCTGTGTCTTTTATGTAACATGGCGGCTTCCGCCATGTGTCTCTCCCCTCCCTCTCCTAGGCGTCCAATAGAGTCTCCTGTCCTTTTAGCCAATAGGGTGATGGGTCTCATACCCACTTTCTGATCATCCAGGAGGAGAATCAGTGTGGCAATAGAGAATATTCATTTGCTATTGTCACACAACTGGGTGGGATTAGGGTGCAGTGCTCTGCGCCCCGAGCCCACCCTTTTTTGAAACTTAATAGGTTCTAATCACGTGCTTCAAAAAACACTCCCCCCCCCTCAATTCAAATCCATAGTACGGCGCCCTGCTATGTAGATCAGGGGGCCGAACACATGAATGGGGGGACGGCTCCCATGCGCCCCTAATGGACAGGCCAGCGCTGTTCCCAACCCATTCCTAGGCAATTAACGCCTGCCTTTCCATGGTGCTTGGAATTGGGTTTCTGTGCAACCTGTGTGGAAATAAATGCTGGGTTATGTTCCTGGCACTCATCAAATTTGGAAAAGTGGCTTTGATAAGCTACAAAAAGTCCAGATGAATGTGACTAACTACTTCTAACTATACCATGAGCTGGATAAGTGGGAACCTTTACAGATATATTTTCAAAAGAATGCGAAAACCTGTATAATTAATGTTTTTGATCTTACACTTTTTTTTTGGCTTTTGATTATAATATTTAGCTTACAGAAACGTTTATTACAGCTTATTGTGGTGACATAAATCACTCTTTTACTAAGTGCCTATTAGAGAACTGCTTTACACCGCTAAGAAATCATTTCAACAGGGGCCAGATATCACACTGTAGCTCAATATGCAATTTGCTCAGTAGTGCAAATTCTCAAAGCACAATGTATATTTATGACACAAGCTGCAGAGTTCAGCCATTACATTTACAATGACTGCAACACCCCCACCCCCTTTTGACCATTAAGAAACAATTGTGATCATGAACACCTTTCCATTAAATGAAATAGTAGCATTAAATCTACACTTGATCTAGTGGGAATAAAGATCTGTAAGATTTGGCATTCTCTTCCTTGCTGAATTGATCGTAATGACAGAACTCGAGCATTACAAAATCATCCTACCCCCCCCCCACTTGATTATGCTTTCTTGCCATTGAAGTGTAGTTTAGTTTGCCGTGAATCAGCTTCTTGCCTTATGCAATCAAGTCAAACTCTATTCCCCCATCGCCTTTTATTTGACAGAGTGATTAATACATGTTAATGTTTCCATTTGAAGATCTTCCCTAAAGTGTCTTTTTTTTCTCTTTTTCTTTTAAGATGTACTATTTAGAGATGATTCGACTTTTTTTTTGTACCCTTGAAAAGTAATAGTTTATTGCAATTTTATTCTCATCTCCATGGAAACCATAAATGTGACGATTAGCTTTTACGGCAGAGTAATGGCAATTAACGATACGAGCGTTAGATTTATACAAGATAACCAACCGATTAGCAGAAGAAAGATGTTCTGAAGCTTTTACATCCATTAGGAAGAGCAGAATAGCATGCATATACTTGTCAAATGTTTTTTTTTTCTGCTTTATTAAATACATAAATGTCCCAAGACTACAGCGACACCCTCTTATTTATGTATACACAAATTATTGGCCTGTAGAGCATGTAGAAATAAGTATGCAGTGGGTTTTGTATAGTTTTTCTATTTTAATTTATCAAAACCATAACTAAGAAATACATTTTATTAGCTGAAGCAGTATTAAAGGGATTGTAAAGTCAGAAGGTTTTTTCTTATCTTAATGGATTTTATGCATTAAGATAAAAAGCCTTCTGTATGCAGCAGTCCCCCCTAACACTTGCCCTGAGGTCCCTCTCTGTCCAGCGATGTCCACGAGTGTCTCAGCCATCCGAGATTCTCCCCCCTGATTGGCTGAGACACAGCAGCGGTGCCATTGGCTGCCATTGCCGTCAATCAAAGTCAGCTAGCCAATCAGGAGGAGAGGTGGTGGGGCCAGGCTGGGGCTCTGTGTCTGAATGGACACAGGGAGCTGTGACTCAGCTTGGTTGCCCCCATAGCAAGCAGCTTGCTGTGGGGGCACTGAACAGGAGGGAGGGGCCAGGATCACAGAAGAGGGACCCGAGAAAGGGAGGATCGGGGCTGCTCTGTGCAAATACACTGCATAGAGCAGGTAAGTATAACATGTTTGTTGTTATTTATAGGAAAAAAAACAAGACTTTACAATTACTTTAAGGCCTCATAAACACGGGCGTAATAGCAAAACATCGGGACCGACGTCAGGCAAAAATCGCCATGAAAAACGCGATTTTGACTGTGTTTTGCACCGGCATGAATGAGCGTTAGTGAGCGTCAGTGAGCGTCGGCGTCAATAGGCGTTTTTTTAAAAAAAACATTCCTCTGCTATATTTTAAACAGAAAACGCCGGTTAACTTCACCACGGCGTTAATGTGCAGTAGTGGGCGTTAGTGAGCATCTTGCTGGCTCAGCGTCATAACGTTACAGCCTTGGAACGCGCGGGTCCTGCGTTCGATTTACAGCTTAATAACGCCAACGCCATCTACAGCTCAAAAACGTTGGCGTTTTTATGGGACCATTGAATAACATGGAGAGCTGCAAAAAACGCTAAAAAACGCAGCGGTAAAAAACGTCTGTGTGTATGAGGCCTTAACTCAAAACCAAGAAATGAATATATTGCAGCTAACCAATACTTAGATGTGATGGCTGCATTGTTTTTCGTTTTTTAGGCTTTTTTCCTTTATTATCACCTGGTGATCTGGCCAGTAGCACACTACCGGTCTTAGTGCATCCCCAGTCTGGATGGAGGAGCAACTGAGCCACTCTACAACAGCAGCATTCCCAGTCTGCCTTTTCCCACTATGCCACAATATACCATGATAATGACATTACTTTATTAGCTTCTTACATACATGGCAGGCACTAGAACCCTGCTAGCCCAGGTGCCTCCACCACACAAGGCAGGCACTAGGACCCTGCTAGCCCCGATGCCTCTCCATAAATACAGCTCCTCCTGCTCCACTCTCCTGCCTGACAAAGGAGTGCACATGCCCAGGACCGGCATCGCGCAAACTCGGAAACGCGTCGCGACCTCCCCCCCCCTCTGGTCACGTCACCCAAATGTGCTGTGGTCCATGCCGTGGTCCAGCTTCATCTCTTCTGCTCAGCTATCCACCTAAGGACTTCCGCCTGGCCTCCTGTAGCAGCAGACCCTGGCAGACATCCAGTGCTGACATCTCGGACCCCCCTTCTTGATAAGCTTGTTATACATCACTTCATGTGAGTTGCCCCTTGTATTTTATTGCATGTAATAAACCTGAAAACTATTTGCACTTAGAGGCGCTTTTTCTTCTCTTTCCTGCCAGTCTGGAGAGAGGTCAGTGTTAGGTTCCATTCACATCTAGCAATTTGGCATTGCGGGCAGAATGGCCATGATTGTGGCAGATGAATCCTGCTGCAATTACGGCAAAACCGCATTTGGCCAAAAAGGAGCAGGAGCTTATTTTGGGCGACCAGCTTTGTGTGATGCAGTTTGCCGTGATTGTAGCTCGTTTTATCATGAGACAACCACGGCAAACCCGCACCGTGTTTAGGTGCCATTGAAAAAGCAGGTAGATCTGGAATTGAGGGCAAAATCGTGGCAATTCAGCCTGTGATCCCAAATTATTACATATAAATGGGCCATTGAATGCACTAGCAGATTTAGATGGACAAAAGATAGCTTTACACAGACATGGCAAAGGAGCAGGGTGGCTCTGAAATGCGTAGCCACGCCCTTATTCAGCCCCAGTGCTGATGTTGCTTCCGGTCTGCTCTGTTCTGATCTCCACGGTCCTGATCATTTGTTAATTGCTGAGGCTCTCCATTACATCATGCCAGGGCTGCCCTTTCACCTTCCTGATGGATGGAATGACTTTAGGTGCAATTTTTCAATCCGTACTGAATACCTTTGTGAAATGCACTTTATTTCAATACCGCATGTGAGTTGCCACATTGTTTCTATACATTAAAGAGTACTGCATTACTAAGCGCAGACTCGCACCCTCAGTTCACTTACATTTAGGTGGGATATAGGTTTTATATAAATGAATAAAAGTTAGCCATTGTAAGCACCTCTATCACTGGTAAGCTGCAATAATTTACATTTTTGTTTTGGGCTTAATTACTGCTTTAGGTAAATATAGGATAATGTATGTGAATAGTGTGTAATTGTTTATCCAACCAGAAGGTGGAGTTGTAGGCTGCTTGTCACATGTTTTACAGTTTCACCTTAGCCTCCCATTTAGCTTAGTAAAAAAAAACTGTTTTGTTTTTATTCTTTTCTTACTGATGTAGTAAGTAGAAAAAAAACCACTATACCTTCCCTTCATCTATTTTAGTTTGTTTTAGGGCTGGTTCAAACCACAAAAATGAACTCCAGATCTGTTCCAGGTGCATTTCTGCATGCACATTTTAAATGCGTTATTGGCTCGTTCTGGTGAAATGTTGATGCATTTTTGATGCGTTTCTGGATGTATTCAAGATGCTTTTTCTCCTGTTTATTGGGTCTGGTGAATTTTGTATGTGTTATTGATGCGCTCCTTTGAATTCGGGTGCATTTTTGATGTGCTTTACCACGTTCCAGTACCGTCCAGTGAAGGACAATGCAGCATGTTCTACTTTTTTTTCTAGAACTAAAATTCCCTGGAACTGACCGCACTGGTGTGAACTGAACTATGCCATTGGAAACTACACAATCTATTTTCCATGCGGTTTTGATGCAGAAAAAAATGCACTGGACTGCCTGTGGTGTGAACTGGCCCTTAAACTAGATGTCAACCCATTCACTAAAATCCCATCTATTCTTTAAAGTGTATCTATTCAGTTTTTTTTCAATATTTGTTTAACCTGGTGATCCTGCAAGTACCACGCTTTATGTCCTAGGGGGGCTACACTCACTCACTGTACTGTATTTTTGGAGGAGCAGTGTTGTCATGATAGGACAGAAAGTGTGTAAAGATGACAGAACACCTTCCTTCTCCTCTTCAGAATATGAGGGATGTGTTCTGTAGTCCACAGATAAAACAATTAGAGCAATGCTGTCAATGTTGACGGGGGAAATGATCACATGTTTTGGAACAGATAAAAAAATCACGTTCAGTGATATTTTTAATAGACCTATAGTTACATAGTTAGTCTGGTTGAAAAAAGACACAAGTCCATCTAGTTCAACAAATAAAAGAGAAAAAATATACAATCCTATATACACAATCCTATACCCACAGTTGATACAGAGGAAGGCAAAAAAAACCCCAGCAAAGCATGACCCAGTTTGCTCCAGCAGGGGCAAAAATCCTCCCTGACTCCCCAAGAGGCAATCGGATATTCCCTGGATCAACTTTACCTGAAAATAGTACCCAGTTATGTTATGTACATTTAGGAAAGAATCCAGGCCTTTTTTAAAGCAATCTACTGAGCTGGCCAGAACCACCTCTGGAGGGAGTCTATTCCACATTTTCACAGCTCTTTCTGTGAATAAACCTTTCCGTATTTTGAGATGAAATCTCTTTTCCTCTACATGTAAAGAGTGCCCTCTTGTCCCCTGTGATCACCTTAAAGTGAATAACTCTACACCAAGTTCACTATATGGACCACTTACAGTATGTATGTATACATGTTGATAATATCCACCCTTAATCTCCACTTCTCCAGCGAGAATAAATTCAGTTCCTCCAATCTTTCCTCATAGCTGAGCTCCTCCATGCCTCTTATCCGTTTGGTTGCTCTTCTCTGTACTTTCTCCAGTTCCCCGATATCTTTTTTATGAACTAGTGCCCAAAACTGAACTGCATATTTCAGATAAGGTCTTACTAATGATTTGTACAGGGCAAAATGTAAAGAGAACAAATAAGTGAAATTCAGGATTTACATGCAATTTAACATGCTAATGTAATTTAAAAAGTAAATTTCAAGCTTTTGTTTTAATCTGTAACTTTCATTAAAATAATGTATGGAGAACCTGCTGTTAAGTTTCTAAACTGTGGAGGTGTAGGTCACTACCAGCGCGTATGTCCTAGTCCACCGAGGAGGACAGAAGACTGGCATGGACCTTGGAGAAGTGACCCAAGAATGGAGAGAAGACCTGGGCCTTCAAGAAGAACTTTCCCTGAATCTGCAAGGGAGCAATGGTGAACACCTGCAGTTTATGTTGTCTCAGTGAGAAATGCCTACCAGCCTCCAAGATCTCAACGGAAACAGAATTCCCAACACTGGAAAAAGTAGGAAGTCCAGTCACAAAAACCTGTTATTCCAAATGCTTCCACCAAACCTCCTGCCAAGTTAGTAGGCCCTTTGTCTGTAGTGCCTGTTTTGGTGGAAGGAATTTACACAAGAGCCATCCTTGACTCAAGGGTTCCGGTGACTTTGCTTACCAGAGACTTTAACAAGAGATATTTGTCGTACATACCTCTGCGAAAGTTAGAAGATATAGAGATCCAGGGTATTCAAATGGAAGATCACCCTTGCAGAGGATATCTGCGGATCAAGTTGTCGTGTGATCCATTGAGAGCTGGGAAGCCTCAGGACTTTGACACACTGGCTATTGTGTGTCCTTGGTTGTGAGGGTCCTTGTATGGGGCATGGAACTACAAAGCACATGATGCGCTACACTAAAGGGAGCTGAAGACTTCATCTTGTTTCCTGAGGGAAATTCAGATGCCACGAGGCAGAGGAAGAGTGCAGACTGAGGGAGAGGTATTTGCCTCCCAGGTCATTTCACTGCATGGCTTTAGGCATCCGCCTCCAGTTGGGACATCCAGCCTGTAGTGGAGGATCCCAGGTGCATACCCAGGTGCACCTGCACTGACGGTGAAGCGTTCCAGTGTGAGGTGACCAGTTGGGTCGCCAGGAGAGCCTGCTTCTATTCAGGACATGCAGGATTGGGTGAGGGGGTTTTTGCCCATTTTCAGGAAACATAGTCGGAGTTAAATGGACACTGTATGTAGACATCATTGCTGGTAGTTATCTTGCTGACACTTGTAGTGCCACAAGGCTAAAGGAGAAGGCCATCCATTCCTGGGGACACTGCATACAGACACCATTGTCCTTTCACCTTGCTGAGAAAGAACCTGTATTGTTCACTTGATAATCCAGGCCAGTTGTGTTGTTTGGCCCGGCTATCCAGGAGTTTCAGTGCACCAAGAGAGGCTAGCTAAAGATACAAAGGCTCACCCCTATTCAAAGGAACTGAAGTTACTTAAACCATACAAGCCCGCACACACATATTCAGAGGCCTGTGTACGCAGTGGGTGTGTTGGCCAGTTTATCTAGGAGAGTTAAGCCATTACATGTTGACTTGAATATAGTGTTTGAACTTGGGACTGTGGTGTCAGGGGACAGAAGAGAGAGACCTGACCTAAATAGGGTCATTCCTCTGCTCTCCTCCTGCCTGGACTCATGGAGCCGACCTGAGTTACGGTAGTTAATCTGGTACAGATTGACATATTATGATTTATTGTCATTGAAGTGTTTGTCTTTGCTCTTGGGGTTATTCTTAGGTTTTGAATCCATTGAAAGCAGCTTGAATCTAGTATTGAGCTATATTGCTCATAATCTCAGCTATTGCTCTTTTATTGCATTATTTGAACATATACTGTATATTGTTACTATTTGTTACCTATCCACAGAAATATTGCAGTAAAAATCTTTGCATTCGCACTATTGCCAGGTGCATCAGAGGGGCTGAGAATGTTCTTAGGGTTGAGAGGCAGAGTACGGGGCTGAACATATTTAAGCGACTCCTCCAGAGGTAGTGCTACATATAATTCTCCCCTATCCCCCCTCCCCTCGCTTTCCCCATCTCACATTCCTTAAACATGTGTTATAGTCTTCCTTCATTTATTCCCTCCACCTCTCTTTTTTCAGATTCCCATTATCTCAGAGTATTTCTTTGTATTCCTAAACTCTTTCCATCCTCTCCAAGTATTTGAAATTTTTTCTATTCTATCTTCTCTGTAATGACACAATTCTTCGATGTTATATCTAAATTCTACCCTTTGAACCCATTCTCTTAGGGCCCATTCACACCTGAGCGTTTTGTAGCTTGAATATGCTTGAAGCCTGAAGCTACAAAACGCGGGAGGGGAAAAAATCAATGATTCTCTATGAAGATGGTTCATATCTCCACTCAAAAACACCTGAAGCCAAACGCCTTTGAAGCTCAAACTAGTTCCGCAGGTATTTTTGTCCGGCAAATCGGGCATATTGGGGCGTTTCTGGAACATTTGTATTGCCATAGATATCAATGGAAAAGCGTCAGTCGCGCGTATTAGTGCAACATGGGCGTTTGCAAACGCTCAGTCGTGCGACAAACCATGCGACAAAAAGCTTGAAAAACTTCCAAAAATGCTATGCTCAGGTGTGAATGCAGCCTTAGCGTTGGGCTTTCCAATGCTTGCCAGTGTTTTGGGATCAGGTGTTTTTCTGCATTTATTAAATGTGGTATTACCGTTCTCTTATATTGTTTTATTGTAAGTTTGGTATTATTATTATTATTATACAGGATTTATATAGCGCCAACAGTTTATGCAGCACTTTACAACTTGAGGGTAGACAGTACAAATCAGAGGGCCCTGCTCGTTAGAGCTTACAATCTAAGAGGGAAGGTCAAGAGATACAAGAGGTAATAACTATGGGAGATGTGCTAATAGAGAAGATAAATGTACAGTTGTTAGGTGGGAGCCAGATAGGCTTCTCTGAAGAGATGAGTTTTCAGGGATCATCTGAAGGGGGACAAAGTAGGAGAAAGTTGGACAGATTGGGGTAGAGTATTCCAGAGGCAGGGAGAAGCTTTGGAGAAGTCCTCGAGACGAGCATGGGATGAGGTGACGAGAGGAGTGAAGAGATCGATTTTGTAGGTATTTTGAGACCAGGTTAGTGATGTAGCTGAGGGCCAGGTTGTCAATTGCTTTATAAGTTATTGTTAGTATCTTGAATTTAATATGTTGGTTGAGTGGCAGCCAATGGAGGGATTGACGTAGGGATGTAGCAGAAAGAAGCCAAGCAGTTTTTAAGGTGGATGAGCCTGGTGGCAGCGTTCAAAATGGACTGAGGTGGGGATAGGCTATTTAAATGTAAGCCAGTGAGGAGGCAGTTGCAGTAGTCGAGGCGAGAGATGACGAAGGAGTGGATTAGAAGCTTTGTAGTGTCATTGGTTAGGAAGGGGCGTATCTTAGAGATGTTGCGGAGGTTGAGGCAGCGAATTTTGGATAGCGATTGGATGTGCGGCCAAAAGGTTAATTCATTGTCCAGTATTACACCTAGGACCTTGGCATGGGGGGACGGGTTGATAGTTGAGCCATTGATTTTGACAGAGAAATCTGGGGAAGTGGCACGTGGGGGAGGAAATATCATAAGCTTGGTTTTGGATAGGTTGAGTTTGAGGAAGTGATGTGACATCCAGGCTGATATTTCTGTTAAGTTAGTGATGCATGAGGAGAAAGATGGTGACATCTGGGAGGTTGAGAGATAGATTTGTGTGTCATCAGCGTAGAGATGATACTGAAAGCCATAGGAGGCAATCAACTGACCCAGGGAGGCGGTATAGATTAAGAAAAGGAGAGGTACAAGAACAGAACCTTGGGGGACACCTGCAGAGAAAGGGAGAGGAATGGAGGAAGTAGAGTTGTAAGTGACGCTGAAAGAGCAGTGGGATAGGTAGGATGTGAACCAGGGAAGAGTACAGTCACGGAGATCAAAGGTGTAGATTTTTTTTTTGAGGAGGGGGTGGTCCACTGTGTCAAAGGCAGC
Organism: Glandirana rugosa; assembly: GCA_018402905.1. Classification (NCBI taxonomy): domain Eukaryota; kingdom Metazoa; phylum Chordata; class Amphibia; order Anura; family Ranidae; genus Glandirana; species Glandirana rugosa. Next base: position 187,336 of record BLSH010179557.1, read on the forward strand.
ATAGAGGTCCAGGAGTAGTAGTACAGAATAGTGTCCATTGGTTTTAGAAATTATTAAGTCATTAGTGAGTTGAAGGAGAGCAATTTCTGTAGAGTGTTGAGGGCGAAAAACCGGACTGCAGAGGATCAAGAAGTTTGTTCATGGTCAGATGGTCACTCAGTCGGTTGTAGACCAGTCTTTCGAGGAGTTTGGAGGAGAAGGGGAGTACGGAGATGGGGCATAGGTTGTTAATATTGGTGGGGTCCAGTGGGGGCTTTTTGAGGATAGGGGTGACTAGGGCATGTTTTAGAGAGTTTGGGAAGATGCCAGAAGGGAGGAAAAGGTTGAAAATGTGAGTTAGAGAATGTAGAATGAAGATGATTTTAGAACACTAATATGGCTTCATGCGGCTGAAACAGGGTTTTCCCACACACTTTGAAGATGATTTTAGAACACTAATATGGCTTCATGCGGCTGAAACAGGGTTTTCCCACACAGTTTGAAGATGATTTTAGAACACTAATATGGCTCCACGCGGCTGAAACAGGGTTTTCCCACACACTTTGAAGATGATTTTAGAACACTAATATGGCTCTATGCCCCTGCAATAGGCTTTTCCCACACACGTTGAAGATGATTTTAGAACAATAATCTTTCCCTTAAAGCAACAGCTGGAACCTTTCCCTGTACAACTTGGAGATGATTTTAGAACACTAATCTTTCCCTTAAAGCAACAGCTGGAACCTTTCCCTGTACAACTTGATGATGATTTTAGAAGAATGATCTTTCCCTTAAAGCAACAGACTCTACCTAGTCCAGTCAGATTGTTCTGTGCAGCAGGATGAGGTGTGCAATCTGTCCCTCAAAGCAGCAGTACTAGTATCTCACCCTATTCCACAATCAGATCATTCCTGTCTCTTATACA
>BLSH010179557.1:188249-208827 GCA_018402905.1 Glandirana rugosa
GCGCACCTGAGTATAATTACAAGATTTTAGTAGAAGTTTCACACACCCTTTTGGGACAAAGTCGGCGCACCTGAGTATAATCACAAGATTTCAGGGTTTTCCCACACACTGTGAAGATGATTTTAGAACACTAATATGGCTCCACGTGGCTGAAACAGGGTTTTCCCACACACTTTGAAGATGATTTTAGAACACTAATATGAGTCCACGCGGCTGAAACAGGGTTTTCCCACACACTTTGAAGATGATTTTAGAACATTAATATGAGTCCACGCGGCTGAAACAGGCTTTTCCCACACACTTTAAAGATGATTTTAGAACAATAATCTTTCCCTTAAAGCAACAGCTGGAACCTTTCCCTGTACAACTTGGAGATGATTTTAGAACACTAATCTTTCCCTTAAAGCAACAGCTGGAACCTTTCCCAGAACAACTTGATGATGATTTTAGAACACTAATCTTTCCCTTAAAGCAACAGCTGGAACCTTTCCCTTTACAACTTGATGATGATTTTAGAACACTAATCTTTCCCTTAAAGCAACAGCTGGAACCTTTCCCTGTACAACTTGATGATGATTTTAGAAGAATGATCTTTCCCTTAAAGCAACAGACTCTACCTAGTCCAGTCAGATTGTTCTGTGCAGCAGGATGAGGTGTGCAATCTGTCCCTCAAAGCAGCAGTACTAGTATCTCACCCTATTCCACAATCAGATCATTCTGTGCAGCAGGATGAGATGTTCTGCAATTTGTCCCTCACAGAGCCAGCAGCATCCTCTCCCTAAACTATCCTGAGAGCATATGAAATGCAGCAAGGTGACTCCAGCCCCATATAGAGGCTGGGTCACATGGTGCACTGGCCAATCACAGGCATGCCATTAGTAGGCATGGCTGTGATGGCTTCTAGGGAAAACCAGTGAAACACTTGTTGATTGGCTGCCCTTGGCAGCTTTTCAACACATGTAATAAAATACCAGAAGCCCGGACCCGAACCCGGACTTTTTTTTAAAAGTCCGGGTTTGGGTCCGGTCCCGGACACCCAAAAGTTTGGTACAGACCTGAACTTTACAGTTCGGGTTCACTCAACTCTAATCCTGATCAAAAACTGACCTGATACTGATACAATCCTCATCTGATCCTGATCAAAAACTGACCTGAAACGCTGAAAAACTACTTTGTAAGTTAGCTGTGAAAACCAAGCTTCAATTCGCACCGCACATGCGTGAACCCAGCCTCAGCAGTGCCCAGGAACATCCCACATCTCTGCACAGGTTGAAGTTACATTTACAAATGAACAGTTCCGACTTACAAACAAATTTGATCTAAGAACAAACCTACAGTCCCTAACCCGTTCGTAACTCGGGGATTGCCTGTATTTATTAAAACTGGAGCTGGTGCAGCTTTGCATAGAAACCAATCAGCTTCCAGGTTTTATTGTCAGAGCTTGATTGAACAAGCTGAAGTTAGAAGCTGATTAGCTACCATGCAGAGCTGCACCAGATTTTGCACTCTCCAGTTTTAGTAAATTGAACCCAGTGTTTGTACAAACTACACATCCAGTTAGGGTTTGTAGCCTACTTGATTAATCAGTTGTCGACTGCCCTATAGCAGTCTGATCACTGTATTGGTGCCACTGGTCCCCAAAAAAGTGTCCCAGTCCTGCTATAAGTTGCTGATCGCTGCCATTACTAGTAAAAATAAACAAATAAATAAATAAAGATTTGTGGGAAAAAATGACAGAAATTATATTTGGGTACAGCGGTGCATGATTGCGCAATGGTCAGTTAAAGTAATGCAGTGCCGTATAGCAAAAAACGGCCTGGGGGGTAAATCTTCTGGAGCTCAAGTGGTTAAACATCATAGTTTTGGTATGTATTAGGGGGATGTCTATTTCAACTACTCCCTGGCAACACTCTGAGAACTATATGCTATATATGATGGTTTTGGTATAACTGGCTATCAGTGGCATCACTAAGGGATGGCTACTGGGGCTATAGCCCCAAATCTTGGGCCTGTAGCCCCGAGTCTCTTACCTTGGGTTGGCTCTGGGGTCCATCTTCTCAGCCGGTTGCTGGGGGAGGAACATGACTAGTTAATGTTATCAGGTACAAGTTCTTATCTATATTCAGCAGTTCCGACAATTTAGTCATTGTCCTGACGTCCACTTATATACCAATCTGTCAGGCAATGTAACTGTCGGGAACCGCAGCACAAGGATTACACCTTGTGCTGTGGTTCCCAGCAATTACATTGCCCGACACATTGGTATTGAAGTGGACGCCTGGACAATGATTAAATTGTCGGAACTGTTGAATAGAAATAAGAGCTTGTGCCTGATAACATTAACTAGTCATGTTCTTCCCCTGGCCCACCAGCTAAGCAGATGGAGCCCGGTGTTCTGTCACCACAAGAGGTAAGCACTTGAGCTGAGGAGTTAAACAGTCCTGTTGCTTCCCCTGGCCCCCAGCTGAGCAGAATTTTTTTTATAATTGCTGCAGACAAGGGGGGCTCTCTGTGGACCCTGATGTAAGGAGGGGGACTCTTTGGGAACCCTGATGTAAGGAGGGGGCTCTCTGGATATACTGATGTAAGGGGGGTTCTCTGGCGACCATGATGTAAGGGGAGGCTCTCTCGGGACACTGATGTAAGGAATGGGCTCTCTGAGGGCCCTGATGTAAGGGGGAGGCTCTCTGGTTACCCTGATATATGGGGAGGCACTCTGGGGACCCTGATGTAAGGAAGGGGCTCTATGGGGACCCTGATATAAGGGGGAGGCTCTCACCCCTAAGTGAAAATGTCCAAATTGAGCCCAATTAGCCATTTTCCCTCCCCGATGTCATGTGACTCGTTAGTGTTACAAGGTCTCAGGAGTGAATGGGGAGCGGGTGTTTTAAATTTGGTGTTATCGCTCTCACTCTCTCATACTGGTCACTGGAAGTTCAACATCGCACCTCATGGCAAAGAATGTGAAAAAAAGAATTGTTGCTCTACATAAAGATGGCCTAGGCTATAATAAGATTGCCAAGACCCTGAAACTGAGCTGCAGCATGATAGCCTAGACCACACAGCGGTTTAACAGGGCAGGTTCCACTGAGAACAGGCCTCGCCATGGTCGACCAAGGAAGTTGAGTGCACGCGCTAAGTGTCATATCCAGAGGTTGTCTTTGGGAAATAGACGTCTGAGTGCTGCCAGCATTGATGCAGAGGTTGAAGGGGTGGGAGTCAGCCTGTCAGTGCTCAGACCCTACGCCGCACACTGCATCAAATTGGTCTGCATGGCTGTCATCCCAAAAGGAAGCCTCTTCTAAAGATGATGCACAAGAAATCCAGCAAACAGTTTTCTGAAGATAAGCAGACTAAGGGCATGGATTACTGGAACCATATCCTGTGGTCTGATATGACCAAGATAAAATAATTTGGTTCAGATGGTGTCAAGCATATGTGGCGGCAACCAGGTGAGGAGTTCAAAGACAAGTGTGTCTTGCCTACAGTCAAGCATGGTGGTGGGAGTCTGGGGCTGCATGAGTTTTGCCGACACTGAGGAGCTACAGTTTATTGAGGGAACCATTAATGCCAACATGTACTGTGACATACTGAAGCAAAGTATGATCCCCTCCCTTCAGAGACTGGGCCGCAGGGCAGTATTCCAACATGATAATGACCCCAAACACATCTCAAAGACAACCACTGCCTTGCTAAAGAAGTTGAGGGTAAAGGTGATGGACTGACCAAGCATGGCTCTAGACCTAAACCCTATTGAGCATCTGTGGGGCATCCTCAAATGGAAGGTGGAGGAGCACAAGGTCTCTAACATCCACCTGGTCCGTGATGTCATCATGGAGGAGTGGAAGAGGACTCTAGTGGCAACCTATGAAGCTATGGAGAACTCCAGGGTTAAGGCAGTGCTGGAAAATAATGGTGACCACACAAAATATTGACACTTTGTGCCCAATTTGGACATTTTCACTTAGGGGTGTACCATAGGCATGCACAGACTATTGCATTAGGGTGTGCACCCCAAAGCTCAAACATATAACATGTGTGTGCATGTGTATATATACTGACAGTGTCAGCAGAGCAGTGGACGGTGTCAGTAGGGCAGTGGCCCATGTCAGTAGTTTTTATTTTTTACAATTCTTTTAGGAGCTCCATTAGGGAGCTTTGGTGAAATATCAAGGGTATAAAGAGAAAGAATCTGTACCACACAGGGTGATTAGGGTGTGCCCAGGCACACCTGGTACACCCTGTGCGCACGCCTATGGGGTGTACTCACTTTTGTTGCCAGCAATTTAGACATTAATGGCTGTGTGTTGGGTTATTTTGAGGGAACAGCAAATTTACACTAAAAAGATATAATAACATATTTACAAAAATGTGAGATACTGTATATATATATATATATATATATATATATATATATATTATATACATGTGTATGCCCGCCCAAGTATATGACTTTCTTTACTTAGCTGCTTAGCTGCTATTGGCTCTAGCCCCAGACCTTTTGTAGACCTAGCAATGCCCCGCTGGCTATCAATAAGAGGTGTTGGACTCCTTTTGTTTCCATTGCTATTGCCAAGCCTTCATCGCTTACATAATCAAAACGGTCCCCGGACAGACCTATTTCAGTTCAGTATGAGACATGTGTAGCCCTCTTTTGTGGAGGGAGTTATGAGAACAGATCCTCCCCAAACAGGATATTGCGCTAAATCTGTAGGTTAAAGAGGAAGTAAACCCAGATTGGGTTTACTTCCTCTACAGTCCCCTGTAAAGTAGAAGCATAATGGGCTACGATGCATTGCATAGTAGCCCATTATGTGCCACTTACCTGCAAACAAAGCCAGCGACATCCAGCACTGTCACCTGTGCTGGCGGCGTCCATCTTCTGCCCCTCTTCCTTCCGGGGCCGTGATTCCAGCTCTGTGACTGGCCGGAGTCGCATGACATCACTCCCGCGCATGTGCACGGGAGCCGCCAGTCACGGCACGATCTCAGTGAAGAAACAGCACGTCGGCACATCCAGAACACTGCATATCTCCTGAACCATACAGATTTAGGAGATATGCAGGGCACCTACAGGTAAGCCTTATCATAGGCTTACCTGTAGGTTAAAGTGGTTGTCATGAGCTGACAACCACTTTAATAAAATAACTAGAACCTTCATCAACTGGAAGAGTGCCTCCACCCAGGACAGGGCCTCTGTGATCAGAGGAGATTCCCTTCCCTGGGAAATTATAATCTAAACAAGGTATTTGTGTGCAGAGAAACTACTGCAACTAGCATATAATATTAACCTTAGGTATACAGATGCACATGAGTATGGAAATATCGAAGAAGCTTTATATAGGAAAAAAATATTCTTAGTACATACATCCAATGTACAAACAGGTATTATCAAAAAACGGTCCAACAAGAGTCCTGGTGGAATTGTGTACATATACCTGGGTATATATAGCCATTAATAAAGATACCTCTACTGCTGCAGCAAATTTCAGCTGCAGGGGCCCCTGAGGGTGATTGTGATGCAGCGTCCGTCTTTGTGTCAGAGACCTGAATACAAGATCAGCAGTGATGGGGAGATCCTCCAACCATTGACCAGCCTGGAAATCAGATTCTCACCAGCAGAAACCATGGTGTGACACTGTAACTGGAGTCAGCCTATCTACTCTGTGTCTTAGCTACTAATAGTTTCTAATCTGTCATGCAACAGGACCTTAAACTAGCAGAAATGGCTGTTGGATGGCTAAACAGGGTTAGCTAAAATAGCAGGAACTGCATATAAACTCTATTGCAATAAACAGGTTCACCCACTAATACACTGGAAGACGACCACTACATAGATAGAAGGTGGGTAAACCTTCCGTAGCTGACGTGGTTAAAGCAGTTCCAAATTATCTAGGGCCATTAATAAAGGTCAAACAAAAAAACATTCAGTTTGCACCTGTCTCATCAAAGTCAGATCCCCCCTTACATAAGAGCCCACATCAGAGTCCTCCTTTACAGCAGGATCCCTATCAGAATCCCTCCCACATCAGAGTCCACATTAGGGGCAGTCCGCCCCCTCTATCCTCGCCACCCCTTATGCTAAATGTATAGATCCATGCATAGCATAGCATATTCATGCACCCCCTATCCATGCATCCGGCCCCTTTCAGGACACGGCCGCATTAATTACAGCAGTGGGGGGGGGGGGGTTCTTTGAAGCACCTGATCAGAGCCATAGGCTCTAATATGCTTCAAAATAGAGTGGACTCCGAGCGCAGAGCATTGCGCTCTCAGCCCACTTATGTGTGTTAGTAAAAGCAAATGAATATTTGCTTTTCTAACACTGAATGGCCTCTCCTCCAATCAGGGAGCGTGGGTGGAGGAGGAGAAGGAAAGCATCTGCTCGCCGGAAACCGCTACCCGCCCGCTTCCTAGATGGGTAGTGCGGGGCTTTGATGTCCCGAATGCCCTCCTGTAATGCGGGCTGTATACCATATCTGTGATGCTGGCTATATACCATATCCTGTGATGCTGGCTGTATATCATATCTGTGATGCTGGCTGTATACCATATCTGTGATGCTGGCTGTATACCATATCCTGTGATGCTGGCTGTATACCATACATTTGATGCTGGCTGTATACCATATCTGTAATGCTGGCTGTATACCATATCCTGTGATGCTAGCTGTATACCATATCCTGTGATGCTGACTGTAAACCATATCTGTAATGCTGGCTGTATACCATAATCTGTAATGCTGGCTTTATACCCTATCCTGTGATGCTGGCTGTAAACCCTATAATTTGATGCTGGCCGTAAACCCTATCTGCGATGCTGGCTGTATACTCTATCTGTAATGCTGGCTGTATACCCTATTCTGTAATGCTGGCTGTATACCATATATGTGATGCTGGCTGTATACCATGATCTGTAATGTTGGGCTGTATACCCTGTTCTATGATGCTGGGCTGTATACCCTGTTCTATGATGCGGGGCTATATTCCTTGTCTTGTGATGCTGAGCTGTGAACTTCTGACACTATGGGTGGAATACAGGGGACAGAGTGGGTGGATTCTATAAGGGGTGGGGCTTATGAGAAGTTGCAGTCAAAAAGGGGAAGGGGCGGGGTCTGGCGCCCCCCATCCTATAACTTCACCAGCATCCACTGGTCCGCATCACCATCCCACCTTACATCAGTGTTTTTCATCAGGATCCCTCTTACATCGGGGTCCCCATCAGAGCAGGGACTGTGCACATCAGCTGTGGGCTGAATAAAATCTTGTAGAGGAACACATGTGGCCCCGAGGCCATAGTTTAGAGGCCCCTACTTTACAGATACGATGCAAATAATTATGTAACAACTGACAAGATATATGGGCTTTTATTGCACGACTATATACAGTATATATGGTTTAAAACTTTGTGATCTCAGTATCATGATACTGTGAAATTGTAAATTTGCTTGATGCTTTTTATACTTATTGCTGTTTTTATGCTGTACATTTTTACATATAACTGAAAAAAAATACTTTTTCGTTTGCAGTCACAAAAAATGGTAAAAGTTTCCAATAAATCATACTTGGACATATATGGGTTGATTTACTAAAGCTGGAGAGTGAAAAATTTGGTGCAGTTGTGCATGGTAGCCAATCAGCTTCTAAATTCAGCTTCTTCAATTAAGCTTTGACAATAAAACCTGAAAGCTGATTGGTTTCTAAGCAGAGCTGCACCAGATTTTGCACTCCCCAGCTTTAGTAAATCAACCCCATAGGGTTCTGCTTGTATAAGCTAAATAAAAAATCAATCATTTGACAGCTAAGTAGAAAACTATTTAAACCCTGGAAGCTATTCAGCTATTTTCTCCTAATCTTCACATAGACTGAAATATTTTTTTTATGTGGAATATGTTCACATTTATCACAAGGGTGACAATAACTATGAACTTGTTAAATGTATGTTCTGCTAGGGTAGGTTGGAATGAGCAATCTCTGCATTGGGGAGATTCTTACCAGTATCACTCCAAACATCAAGGCACAGATAGTTCTGCAAGATGGGTAAAATGACTTAGAATGTGTGGTTGACAAGGGGATGGGGATATCAAAAAATCATATACTTACACATTTTTTTAATTGAAATCATGAAGTTTCGTTTTAACCTCTTCACGACCGAGCTATAGCTGAATGACAATTAAAGTGTGGTCACGCATTGCCTGGAGAGCATCATATTAAGTCCTCCCGTGATCACGGTTCTCACGCGCCCCCTGCAGGCATCTGTCATTGTTGTGTCTTTGGGACACAGCTGATCACAGATTGTGGTGAAGAGCCAATCACAGCCGCTCTTTACCATATGATCAGCTGCGTCCAATCACAGCTAATCACAGTGTAAACAGGATTTGCTGGTTATCAGCATTCCCCTCCTCAGGTTGACAGTGAGGAGAGGAGAGCCGATAACTGGCAAATGCACATAGGTGACATCTACACTGATAAGCAGCCCCAATAGTGCCCACCAGTGCTGCCAATCAGTGCCCACCAGTGCTGCCTGTCAGTGCCTATCAGTGATGCCTATTATTGCCACCTATCAGTGACCATCAGTGCTGCCTATCAATGACTGTAAGTGCCACCTAATGGGGCCACCTATCAGTGCCGATCAATGCCACCTATCAGTGCCACATATTAATGCAGCCTCATCACTGCTACCTTATCAGTAACCATAAGTGCTGCCTAATCAGTGCCCATCAGTGCTGCCTAATCAGTGCCCATCAGTGCCGCCTAATCAGTGCCCATCAGTGCCGCCTAATCAGTACCCATCAGTACAGCATAATCAGTACCCATCAGTGCCACCTCCTCAGTGCTCATCAGTGCCTCCTAACAGTGTCCATCAGTGCAGCCTATCAGTGCCCATCAGTATCCATCAGTGCAGCCTTATCAGCGTACATCAGTGAAGGAGAAAAATTACTTTTTTGCAAAATTTTACAACAGAAACTAATTTTTGTTTTTTTTCTCCTTTGTGTAACAAAAAAATTAAAAACCCAGTGGTGATAAAATACCACCAAAAAAGCTCTCTGATTAAAAAAAATTATAAAAATGTAATATGAGTACAGTGTTGCATGACCGCGCAATGGTCATTCGAAATGCGACAGCTCTGAAAGCTGAAAACTGGCCTGGAGAGGAAGGGGATAAAAGTGCCCAGTGATTTAATCAGAGACTTGGACATTGGTTTTAACATTGTCAATGGCACTTAAATAGGCAACCCATATTGACATCATAGGAGAGTCTTTCAAAGAGATAAGTATCTTTTAAAAAATAATAATCAGGTTTAAATATATTAGCCTGTCTTTGGTGAAGCAATTATTCACTCGAAATAAACATAACTGTCACCACTCCGGCAAGGCATTCGATATTTCCAGGTGCAGATAACAATCTTGCATGTCAACATAGATGCTTTTTCAAAGTGCATGACGTGGCACTACCATAAACATAAGATGAAATGTTATGGGCTTTATAAACAGCATTTTAAATCAATTAGCTGGAAATAGGAATGTTGTAAACTGCGATCTGTACATCTTCTAGATGGCAATAACAGAGAAAATAAATTATTATTAGCAGAAAGCATTGCTGTTTGATAAATAACTAAAATAAATAATGAAATACATTTAGCCACTTGACCTCCAGAAGATCCCCCCCCCCTTCACGATCAGGCCATTTTTTGCGATTCTGCATTGCGTTACTCTAACTGGCAATTGCGCGGTTATCCAAATCTGTACACAAACAAAATGCCATTGCCATTTTTTTCCCCACAAATAGAGCTTTCATTTGGTGGTATTTGATCCCCAAGGCATTTAAAAAAAATTTTTGCACTATACACAAAAAAAAGACAGTTTTGAAAAAATAATATATATATTTTTTACTTTCTGCTATAAAACATATCCAATAAAAAATTTAATTTCTTAATTAATTTAGGCCAATATGTATTCAGCTCCATATTTTTGGTAAAATAAAATCCCAATAGGTGTATATTGATCTGTTTGCGCAAAAGTTATAGCATCTACAAACTATGGGAAATATACTGGAATTTGTATTTATTTATTTTTTTTGTACTAGTAATGTGGCAATCAGCAACTTATAGCAGGACTGCGATATTGTGGCGGACATTCTGACCACTAACTGACACTTTTGACCCATTGTGGGAACCAGTGACACTAATGCAGTGATCAGTGTGAAAAATATGCGCTGTCACTGTACTAATGACACTGGCTGGGAAGGGGTTAAACATCTAGGGTGATCAAATGGTTAAATGTGTGCCTAGCCATATGAATATGTAGCTGTGGGCATGTAGGATCATAAAAAGGTTATGTAGCTTGCTTTCACTAGTGCTACAGTGCAGGTACCTTCCCATCCAGACTGACCACACTGCTCTCAGTCCGGCTTTTGAAATGACTGAAGTCTGATCGATGAAATCACATTGCCAAGGTTTATTGCACTTTGCACATCTTCACTGCTCTTTGCACTGCCTTGTTGATTAATCCCAACACGTGAAGAATAAATGCCCTTTAACCACTTCCCAACCGCCGTACGACTATAGGCGGCGACAGCGTGGCTCTGTCCGCCGCTTATAGTCATCACTTTAGTGCATGGCGGCTAGGGGGCGAGCACTCGCCGCTGGAGGTCCGTGCCCGTGCCCACCAAACGATCCCTGAGCGGAGTCGGACGGACTCGATGTCCATCGCAATTTGCGATGCCCTGTGACAGAGCCAGAACGGGGAACCGCTGATGTAAACACAGCGGTTCCCCATTCTGACAGGCAGCATGTCAGAGATCTACTGATCCCTGTACTCGGGATCAGTTAGATCTCTGGTGCCCTGCCAGCCCAGCCCCCCTCACAGTTAGAACACGCCTAGGGAACACAGTTAACCCCTCCACTGCCCCCTTAGTGTTAACCCTTTCACTGCCAATGACATTTATACAGTAATCATTGAATATTTAAATTTCTGATCGCTGTATAAATGTCATTGGTCCCAAAAAGTGTCAGAAATGTCCGACATGTCCGCTGCAATATCACAGTCCCAATAAAAATGACAGATCACCACCATTACTAGTAAAAAAAAAAAAGAAATTGTAAAAACGCCAGAAATGAATTCTCATGGTTTGTAAATGCGACAATTTTTGCGCCAACCAATCAATAAACATTGATTGCAATTTTTTTAACCAACAATATGAGGAAGAATATAAATCGGCCAAAACCGATGAATAAATTTGTTTTTTTATTTGTTTTTTGGATTTGTATTTTAGCAAAAAGTAAGAAATATTGTTTTTTTTTTGCAAAATTGTCACACTTTTTTTGTTTATAGCGGTGATCAGAAATGATGCAGAGGGGATCAAATACCACCAAAAGAAAGCTCTATTTGTGGGAAAAAAAGGACGCAAATTTAGTTTGGGTACAACGTCGTACGACCGCGCAATCGTCAGTTAAAGCAACGCAGTGCCGAATCGAAAAAAGTGCTCTGTTCCTAACATAGGAAATCCTTCCGGTCCTTAAGTGGTTAAAACGTGATTAATTATATGTAAATATTAATCTTTCATATAAAATAAAATATTCATATAGTGTTGCAGTATGCCTTAAAAAAACAAAGTGAAAATAACATAAATTCAGATTCAAATAAAGAAATTAATTTAAAAAAAGAGCTAAAGCGTCACTAAACCCAAAAAGAAAACATGTAATAAATTGTGGCTCATGATCTTTAGGTGTGAGTACTGAATTGTATTCTTTTGTCCAGGCCAAGAACATTCAGAAAGTACAGAAAATGCTATGCAATGCCCTTGTCACTTCATGTGAGTTGAACTGAAAATCATAAAATAATTATTTCTTTCATTTGTAATCTACTAATCTCACCATTCCCCATGTAATGGAAATGAGCAAATGTAGACATGCTTAAAGTCCAGCCTGGATGACAACTGTGCATCCCTCCATAGATGCAGTGGAGGAGTGAGTGTAGTCCAGAGGCAGGAAGTATGTTACTCACAGGATTGTCAGGTAAAAAAAAAAAAAAAAGTCTGAAAATAATAAAAAAAAATAATGCAGCGATCAAATTTAAGGACTGGTAATATATAAATATAACATTTCTGTTTTTGGATTTGGTTATGTACTTTAAATGTAACTGCAGACTGGCCAATAAGGGCATTTGAATATAATTCACTTGCAGTGGATTTTTATTTGCTTAACAAACCTGGAGTGCCCCTAAACTTTTCACTTGAAACCAGTGTCACCCTGAGAGCAAGGGGTGTATTTATTAAAAAAATGTAAAGCAAGTCACACAGTGGAAATTTAAGTACATTCAATCTGTGAGAATAGGGCAAAATGAATGCTATTAGGTCTTTTCCCTTCACTGGTTAAATATTTTTACCCCAGTTGAAGTCTCTTCAGACGAAACGCGTCGGATGAGGAGAGTCCGCTCCAGCCCCTGTTGTTTGGAATTCCGCATGTACTATCTACAAGCTTGTAAGTGCAATTTTGAATACATATTTGTTATTTTAAATGACACTACGCTATGTGGAGCTTTGCTTTTTTGTGAGGATTTGTGTCTGTGAACATCTCGCTTCCCTGGTGTGATGCTTGGGTGTGACGACTATCTTGCGGCTTGGCTTTAACCGATTGTCCGTGAAAGGACGTCCATTTTCGGGAGGGATGTCAATATACAAGTAGAAGATGTCGACACGCTTAGCCATAATGTGGAGGTCCGTTTAGTGACCACGACGTTTGTATCCAGTGATATTCTGGTAAGTGTAGCCTTACTTTCTTGAGGTGGAGGATTTCACTGCATGTGGGTAAAAGGCACAAATATCGTTCCTTACTACATCAGATTAATCCCTGAAAGAACGAGAGGATTTATGGGCAGTTTTGGACTTTGGACACTGCACATGCACTTTATTGTGCCTTATATGCACTTTTGTTCATTTTTTATTTTTACAGGCTGATTATAAGCTGGTGTATAGGTTATTCTATACTTATAGCCTATATATATATTTACACCTAGCCATCATAAGATACATTGCTGATGATATAATTTTTTTTTGGACACTTCATATGCACTTCATTGTCACTTTTGATGCACTTTATACTGTGGGAAATATCCCTTTCTAGCTGTTTTTTTTGGCACTTTACTGTATATATTTTTTTGATGGTAATTTGCACTCAACAGACCTACAAGTCAATTGCTTTTGATGTCAGTCTCTGATGCTATTGGATCATCGGGAATTCATTATATAGTGCTGTACTTTGTTATTTTGAATGTCCGGATACAATATTGGTTATTATTGTCGTGCTGGCTGCTAATTACAGTTTTTTAGGGTAGCGCAGTATTTTTCCTTTGAGGTGCAGAAAAATGCAGCATGCTCTACTTTTTTACCTGAGCTGAACTGCATTGCAATAATGTGAGCTTTGCCCTTATGATTACCTTGATTTTGGGCTTGGGCTTGGGCTAGGCAGTTAGAGTGCCGTTCATAATGCACCCAACTGCATCTAACTGCATTTGGTGTCCTAACAGAGTATCAGGAATCAGCAGCAGGGATGGCCAGATCAACATGGCTACACTCAGGGAACTGGGACCAGACTGTGTATGTACACTTTAAGTGAGATTTATTTACAGTAAATCAAAATTCATGCAAACACCAGCACAGAGCAAACATAAACATATAATTGTTCCAAAAACCCAATGACGGAATAACTAATCAAATTAACAAACAGCCTAACTAACAACTAACTATAGTATAAACAATATATGCACAATGAAGTGCACAGAAAATCAGGGAAAACTGGAGGTGCAGGAAGTAAACGGGAAGGGGGAACCTAAACTGGGATCAGGAACAAGGGGGGAGCGGGTACAAGGCAGCAGGGTACAGGCAGGAGCAAGATCAGATGGCAAAAAGAATCTGGCAGCAGCACAACACTGGAGAGCAGTGGGGGCTCGTCCATAAGGAGCGACGCCACCCCTCCATCCATGCGTCCGGTCCCCTGATCTACATACAGGGGGCCGGATGCATGGATTTCAATGGGGGATATTTATTTTTGAAGCACATGATTAGAGCCTGAAGCTAAATAGGCTTCAAAATAGGGTGGGCTCAGGGTGCAGATCACTGAGCTTCAAGCCCACCAAGTTGTGACACTAACAAATTCATATTCACTACTGTCACACTAATTCTCCTCCTGGCCAATCAGGAAGCGGGTCTGAGACCTGTTTCCCAATTGGCCGAAAGTAGACACTACGCTGGCTGCTGGGAGAAGGAGGAGGGAAGAGATGCGTGGAGAGGAGACGCAAGGGAGGCTAGCCGGCCACCCTTCTGTCGTCTGGAGGGAAGCCCAGGGTAAGTGTTGCAGCCAGGTGACCAATCAACCAGGGAAGGATTGGCGGGTGACCTGACCGGGGGGGGGGGGGTGACTGGCTCTGCACTGCCCCACCCAAAAAAAATACCACCATCCGCCACTGCTGGAGAGAGAAGCACTAGTAAGGGAGGTATGGGGATCTGCCTGCCGCTGGGAGACACCTGCTGGTGAACACCGAAACTACAACCTGCCACTCTAGGAAGCACAGTGCCACCAGCAGGTGATCCAGATCCTGACATAGAGCCCTAGATAACAGTAAGGCTTGGTTCACACTGGAGTGGCTTCAAAGTCACCTGAATCTGAAGCCGCCCCGCACAGCGTGACTACCGCACGCCTTGCAAACAACTTTTTAATAGAAGTCAAAGCAAGCTGCTCCAAAGTTGCCCCCAAGTAGTGCAGGAACCTTTTTCTCAGTCAGAGCGACTTGAGTCACTCCGATTAGAACGGCTCCATTGCACTGAATGGTGCGCAAATTGTCAGGCGACTTAGTCGCCCCAGTGTGAACCAAGCCTAAAGTCTCAACAGAGGTTCTAAATCGTCTGCACTCCATCCAAAAATGGTTGAATAAAAGTTTGTCTTAATTTTAACTTAAAAAAAGAATGTTAGCGTGTCTCCATAGCTGAGGTCATTAGTGTACTTGGGGACCGAGTATTTTTGTGAATCAACACCAATCTAATATATTTTCTCTATTTTTTCATTTAGATGGACTGGATCATACAAGAATATTCATTGTAACTAAAATTAAATGGTGGAGGAAAAAAAAAGGGGTGTCTTTGTCATTTTGGAAGAATCAACACATCACCTGTTCTGAGCAAACAGTCAGTTCTTTTCAATGTGATCACAAGAAAAAGGGAAAAAAAGAAAGGAATTCATCATACATTAGCATGAGCAGAAGAATATGCAATTCTTTCTGAGATGAATGTCCTTTAATAGAGCAGCTGCTGCTTTATTCCCAGAGTCCAATGTGCCGGTTGGCTGATGAGTTTTAGAATAAGCTTGCCCTTTGCTTATTTTCATCTGCAAAAGGGATGTTTGACAAGCTGTCTTCCCAGCTTAGATTTTATTTATTTTTTCATTTGCATCTTTTTGCATCTTTTTTTTTTCTTTTTTATTAGAAATGGAAAATATGACATTTACTTTACATTGTGCTAAAAGCCGATTGCAACAAATAGGGTTTTTTTATGCTAATGCACCTTTAACAAAAAATGCTCATGGTGTTTATAGCTCATTAAATAGGCAATAATAATAATAATGATAAAGAAACCAAACATAAAAATAAAAAAGAGTTTTGAGTTGATAGGGATAGTGTTTGAAACAGCATTTGGGATTTTTAAAGAGTTTTAAAGAGTAACTCCACTTTTGTTGAAAATAAAATGATCCCTTCTGGATTATCTATGGTCAGTGCAATGGTTTTAACAAACGTTATTGCAGACTCCTACCTTTTTTGCTATGAAGAAAAATGTTTTTTTTTTTTATGTCAATCTGCAAAGTAAATCTTCTTGGTATTGACTTTTTTTTATTATTAATCAGTTTATGTACTTGCAGTGTTCTGATGAGGAAAGTTGCAGGGTCCACGTAACTTTAGAAGTGCTTAACCCCCTTGGAGTAAGTTACCAAAAATTACATTTTTGTTGCAGATGATGCCTAAAATCTAATTTATATCTTAATGCAGACGTCTGGGAAAATCAGCGTGACAATCACACAAGCAACTGTGTACAGAATGCCTCCAGGTTGCCATATTGCATTGAATTTTACAGAAAGTTACAGCGGTGTAGATTGAAAAGGAAATGCATTTTTTAATAACATTTAATTACAATATGGTTTGC
This sequence comes from Glandirana rugosa, assembly GCA_018402905.1. Taxonomy (NCBI): domain Eukaryota; kingdom Metazoa; phylum Chordata; class Amphibia; order Anura; family Ranidae; genus Glandirana; species Glandirana rugosa. The sequence continues at coordinate 204,437 of BLSH010179557.1, forward strand.
GTAGCAATTGTACAGTATATGCTATATTATTATATTGTTTCCCATGAAAGTAGAACTAGCCTTTTTAACCACTTCAGCCCCGGAAGGATTTCACACTTTAGGACCAGAGCACTTTTTGCGATTCGGCACTGCGTCACTTTAACTGACAATTGCGCGGTCGTGCAACGTATCCAAACAAAATTTGCATCCTTTTTTTCCCACAAATGGAGCTTTCTTTTGGTGGTATTTGATCCCCTCTGCATCATTTATGATTGCCGCTATAAACAAAAATAGAGGGACAATTTTGCAAAAAAAAAACAATTTTTCTTACTTTTTGCTAAAATACAAATCCAAAAAAAAAAATATAAAAAACATTTTTTTCATCGGTTTTGGTCGATTTATATTCTTTCTCATATTTTTGGTTAAAAAAAAATCGCAATCTGCGTTTATTGATTGGTTTGCACAAAAGTTACCACGTTTACGAATGATGAGAATTAATTTCTTGTTTTTTTATGTATTTTTTATTTTTTACTAGTAATGGCAGCGATCTGCGATTTTTAGCGGTACTGTAATATTGCAGCGGACATGTCGGACCATTTTGACACTTTTTTGGGACCATTGGCATTTATACAGCGATCAGTGCTATGAAAATGCACTGATTACTGTGTAAATGCCTTTGGCAGTGAAGGGGTTAACCTGGAGGGGGCGCTCTAAGCGTTAACTGTGTTCCCTAGGCGTGCTCTAACTGTATGGGGGCTGGGCTGGCAGGGGGAGGGCAGTGATCATGGCTTCCATGTGCAGGAAGCCTGAGATCACAGCCCTTCCCCCTCTGTCAGAACGGAGATTCGTGTTTACTTACACGGACCTCCGTTCTCTCACTGCGGGGGGGGGGGGGGCATTGCAAGTCCACCCTACCTGCTCCCTGGCCCACAATACTAATTATTGCAGCCACCGTCAGGTGGCGGTGGTTCACGATAACGTGCCACTTTGCTGCCATTACGCTACGGCGGGTGTACGGCAAGTGGTTAAGTGTGATTCAAACCAAAACTTTTTTTTTTTTTTAGTTTCTGATTGAGTGGTCAAAATAAAAAATGACATACACTTTATTGCTAAAAGTATTGGGACGCCTGCCTTTACACGCACATGAACTTTAACGGCATTCCAGTCTTAGTCCGTAGGGTTCAATATTAAGTTGGCCCACCCTTTGCAGCTATAACAGCTTCAACTCTTCTGGGAAGGCTGTCCACAAGGTTTAGGAGTGTCTATGGGAATGTTTGACCATTCTTCCAGAAGCACATTTGTGAGGTCAGGCACTGATGTGGATGAGAAGGCCTGGCTCACAGACTCTGCTGTAATTCATTCAAAAGATGTTCTATCAGGTTGAGGTCAGGACTCCACCCCAAACTCATCATCCATGTCTATCACTTTGCAGACTATTACCATCAGAACCATCAGGTAGGGTAAATCTCCTCAGCTGGGACATAGACCTCGATATCTGTTTCCCTTAATAGAAACACTCATGAAGAATTAAAAAATATGTTACCCCAACATTTCATATTCCTGATATGTGTGTGTGTTGTTATATGTGCTTGTATTAGAAAGTCTCCTGTTCTCTTTGTATGTCTTCCTTTGTGTGAAATTCCTGGTGATCCTGCCATTGCCCCTGCTTTCCTATTTTAAACTGACCACACCAGGCATCCATCTCAGCATGGTCAGTTTTCCAGCTGTGCTGTGAGCACAGCCTGCCTGTCCTCCAATGGTCAAGACTAGTGCTGACAAGCCCCCCTGGGAAGATCAATGTACTGCTGTTTCTCCACCTCCAGATCTATAAACAGAGATTATCCAGTTCCAGACCACCTTATAGCATATTCACTGCTATCGGACGGCCTTCCTGTGCAGGATCACGTATATAGGCAGATCTCCGTTCTGACAGAGCGGAAGGGATGGATTTTGTGTTACTGCAAAGCAGGGAATGAAATCCATCTCTTCCCTTAGTAAATGCAGCACTGGCTAGGCACACAAAACCCTTTGATTGCCCTAGATTTTTAACCCCTTCCCAGTCATTAGTACAGTGACAGTGCATATTTTTAGCACTGATCACTATATTCGTGTCATTGGCTCTCACAAAGTATGAGTTAGTGTCCGATTGTCCCCCCACAATATCGCAGTCCTTCTATAAGTCATTACTAGTATAAAAGAGTAGATAAATAAAAATTCCATAAATATATATCATAATTTATAGATGCTATCAATATACTAAATAATATACGCTTATTGGGATTTTTTTTACCAAAAAAACATATAGCAGAATACATATTGGCCTAAATCTATAAAGAAATTTGATTTTTTGTTTACATTTATTTATTGGATATGGTTTATAGCAAAAAGTAAAAAATATTGTGGGATTTTTTTCAAAAAAGAAAGCACTATTTGTGGGAAAAAATGACATACATTTTATTTGGGTAGAACGTCGCATCACCGCACAATTGTCAGGTAAAGTAATGTAAAAAAATGGCCTGGTCATGAAGGGGGGTAAATCTTCCACAGGTCAAGTGGTTAAGTGATCACTTATAAAAGAAAAAGGTATATATATATATATATATATATACAGTATCTCATAAAAGTGAATACACCCTCACATTTTTGTAAATATTTTATTCTATCTTTTCATGTGACAGCACTGAAGAAATGACACTTTGCTACAATGTAAAGTAGTGAGTATACAGCTTGTATAACAGTGTAAATTTGCTGTCCCCTCAAAATAACTCAACACACAGCCATAAATGTCTAAACCACTGGCAACAAAAGTGAGTAAACCCCTAAGTGAAAATGTCCAAATTGGGTCCAATTAGCCATTTTCCCTCCCCGGTGTTATGTGACTCGTTAGTGTTATAATGTCTCAGGTGTGAATGGGGAGCGGGTGTATTAAATTTGGTGTTATCGCTGTCACTCTCTCATACTGGTCACTGGAAGTTCATCATGGCTCCTCATGGCAAAGAACTCTCTGAGGATCTGAAAAAAGAATTGTGTTGCAGCACGGTGGCCAAGACCAATCAGCAGTTTAACAGAACAGGCCTCACCATGGTCAACCAAAGAAGATGAGTGCCGTGCTCAGTGTCCTATGCAGAGGTTGTCTTTTGGAAAATAGATGTATGAGTACTGCCAGCATTGCTGCAGAGGTTGAAGGGGTGGGGGGGGGGGGGGTCAGCCTGTCAGTGCTCAGACCATATGCCGCACACTGCATCAAATTGGTCTGCATGGCGTCCTAGAAGGAAGCCTCTTCTAAAGATGATGCACAAGAAAGCCTGCAAATAGTTTGCTGAAGACAAGCAGACTTAGGACATGGATTACTGGAACCATGTCCTGTGGTCTGATGAGACCAAGATAAACTTATTTGGTTCAGATGATGTCAGGCATGTGTGACGGCAACCAGGTGAGGAGTACAAAGACCAGTGTGTCTTGCCTACAGTCAAGCATGGTGGTGGGAGTGTCATGGTCTGGGGCTGCACGAGTGCTGCCGGCACTGGGGAGCTACAGTTCATTGAGGGAACCATGAATGGCAACATGTACTGTGACATACTGAAGCAGAGCATGATCCCTCCCTTCGGAGACTGGGCCGCAGGGCAGTATTTCAACATGATAACGACCCCAAACACACCTCCAAGACAACCACTGCCTTGCTAAAGAAGCTGAGAGTAAAGGTAATGGGCTGACCAAGCATGTCTCCAGACCTAAACCCTATTGAACATCTGTGGGGCATCCTCAAATGGAAGGTGAAGAAGTGCAAGGTCTCTAACATCCACCAGCTCAGTGATGTCATCATGGAGGAGGGGAAGAGGACTCCAGTGACAACCTGAGAAGCTCTGGTGAACTCCATGCCCAAGAGGGTTAAGGCGGTGCTGGAAAATAATGGCGACCACACAAAATATTTATACTTTGGGCCCAATTTGGACATTTTCACTTAGGGGTGTACTCACTTACGTTGCCAGCGGTTTAGACATTATTGGCTGTGTGTTGAGTTATTTTGAGGGGACAGCAAATTTACACTGTTATACAAGCTGTACACTCACTACTTTACATTGTAGCAAAGTGTCATTTCTGCAGTGTTGTCACATGAAAATATATAATAAAATATTTACAAAAATCTGAGGGGTGTACTCACTTTTGTGAGATACTGTATATATAAATATGTATTTTTTTGTATATATTATGTGAGCTGAATGGATTATGCAGATTTTATGTATTTGAGTTCAGGTATTATCTATCTACTTATTCTCTATAGAAGAAAAAAATGTGCAATTGTACATTTTTCTAATATTCTTACAGATTGTATAACTATTTGCTACATGTACATATATTTACTGAGATACTGTATATACACACACACACACAAAGTTTTGTTTGTTTGTTCA
>BLSH010179557.1:208837-223686 GCA_018402905.1 Glandirana rugosa
CTACCGGAGTTCTTAGTATACCCGCCGGTCGTAGGTAAACCTAACGACAGGGTCACTGACTCCTTTGGTATCTCCTTGTTACAAGGGGTACTGAAGGAGACGGTGACGTAACGACGACACTCGTGGTGGACATCACCTCTGTCGTCTGACGTGGATGGGTGTTCGTACAAAGGAGAAAATGACGTCCATAAAGTCAATAAGACGTCAATAAGCTAAATAGAACAGTAGAGTCCACACGGGCGGAGGGTCACCGATGGGATCTTTACCTATTCCCATTGGATTAGTACTTGTGGAGAGAGGACAGCCAGCTCCAGGTTACCCTTATCCATTTCTAGGGTAGCCACTGGGAGGCGGGCACACCTGAGATGACAAGATAAATCGAATAACTGCAGAATAACTGAAATACCTGCAGTAAAAGAGGAAACATGCTTGTGGGTAGGTGCAGTCTGCTGTCTCCACTACAGGTGGTGCTCACAGCAGCAATGCAGTGGCAGAGGAAGTCATGGGGAACATTGTTCCTCTATGGTTTCCTCAGTCACTGGGACAGCAATCCAAATGGATGCTGGCCGCCCATATGATTCTTGAGGCCATCTTAGGTGTGGCAGAGTCTATTTAAGACCCTGGCCCCTGGGCTTGGCGCACTTTCTGCGAGTGGGTAGAGTAGGGACAATACATATACATATTGATTTTTAAAAACAAATTTTACTGAGTATAATGCACTAGACCACGCGCCTTCTATGTATTCTTATATCTCTCTGTATATATTCCTGATTGGGCGCGATACGGCTAGGCTGCATTCTGTCTCCTCTCAACAGACACTGTGGGTTCAGCTGGAATCTACTTCTTCATGTCATTGGAACTGTGAGTGTGCCCAGCTGGGAAGTTGTCCCAATGGGTTTATTGTGAACTGTTGCTGCATCACTTCAATACACATTTTATATTGCACCTGGCTGTGTGAATTATTGCTGCCCGAACACAATGGCGGACACCTACATGCTTAGAAATAGATCTAGTGCTGTTACATTGATTTTCTAGCTTAGTATTCCAGTCTTGATCTGAGAATTGCTGGCCACACTCCTCTTCCCATTTAAGAAACTAGGGAAGTTTACTTGAGGAGGATAAAGGTTGTTTATAAAGTTAAGAAATAAATCCCTTACCACTAGGGGTCTTCTTACATATATGTTTGTATTCCGTAGGACATAGGGAAGAGGTACGGGAAGTAGGAAAGGTGGAAGCAAAAAAGTGGGTAATCTGAAAAATGAAAGTATTCTTGCCTAGGGCCTTAGTTTTGTTATTTTAATTGCAAAAAGGGAATAAAGTTGTAATCAGCTCGGAAGACTGTAAGGGTTGTTAATTAACTAGAAACTCACCATTCAAAGCCATCAGGATTAGGGAAAGCAGCCACAAAGGTAGGTTCACCCAGGAACATTGCGCCTGGTAGGGATTCAGAAATGAAATTATACTTTTGTAGCCATGTGCTCCCTTGGGAGTAGCTAGTAGTTGGGGTTCACTTTATAGCTGCCCTCAATCCTACCATATCTCTCACATCCGTAGACAGTGACCAGGCCGGCACTTGTTTTTGTTGTTTTATTTAGAGGAAATAACTTGGATGGGGAAAAGGGGTGACTGTGGGATACCCCAAGAATTATGGTACATGAACTCCATATACAGTCCTGTATATGCACACTGACACTGCAGACTATTCTTCTGCAGACTGTTACTCCTCGCAACTCTCCAGCACATCACTTGCTGACAGTTTCTCCGACAGTTCTCTCTCCAGCACTTCACTTAATTTCCAGCTCGAAAGGAAATGTATCAAGCTTCTCTACTCTTTTCTCTTCACCATGGCTAGCACATGGTGAGGCCTAAACTGTGTCAGCAGGACCTCAGGACCACCCATTACAGGCCAGGGATCACAAGCCCCTGAATATGTAGCAAAGTACTTGAGTGCTAGCCGTGCCTTTGATGGCCTACAACTCCCAGCCCATTCCTCTTCAAGGTCCCACCAACCTGCTTTTCCTCAGTGACACTCCTTCCCCTGACTGGCTCCCAAGGCTTTCACAGACTGTCCACTATTTCTCTCCCAGCCTGTTCCAGCTCTTTCTCTCCCAGTTCCAGGGTCTGTCACTCACCAAAACCGGTGGATCACTTTAAAGTCTCTCTCTCTCTCTCTGCAGCAACTCCACTGTTCTCCTGTTCCCTTGTGCGACTCCAGAAATCACCTCCACTCCTGGCTGCACCCGAACCTCCAGGCCTCAAGGTCACCCCCTCAGAGGGGGGCGACCTCCCGGGAAGAGGCCTCTACAGCGCCTCCTGCTACATCTTAGACTTCCATCGGACTTCTCCTCCCAGACTGACCCAGCCCAGAGTATATGAGAAGGCCTGCCTCTGTCTATCCAGATTGGGGATTGGTCAGGGCTTCCCATGACACTCCAAATTATGACACCTCTTGTCCCACCTTCATTCTGGAAAGTTCCAGTGCCTCCCAGAAGAAGGTAGGAGGGTTTAGTGACCTTATCTGTTGGGCTGCCCCAGTCCTACCTGAGTCACTCCCCAAGCCCAGATCAAAACATTCAGGCCTGCACATACAGTCAGGCCTGACTAAATTTTGCCTTTCCTAGCAAAACCCTGCTACAAAAAACACACCTACACTATGAGAGCGCTACACTTTCAGTTATACGGTATCTCACAAAAGTGAGTACACCCCTCACATTTTTATAAATATTTTATTCTATCTTTTCATGTGACAACACTGAAGAAATTACACTTTCCTACAATGTAAAGTAGTGAGCGTACAGCCTGTATAACAGTATACATTTTCTGTCCCCTCAAAATAAGTCAACACACAGCCATTCATGTCTAAACCGCTGGAAACAAAAGTGAGTACACCACTAAGTGGGAATGTTCAAATTGGGCCCAATTAGCTATTTTGACTTTTGGTGTGTTGAGTTATTTTGAGGGGACAGCAAATTTACACTGTTATACAAGCTGTACACTCACTACTTTACATTGTAGCAAAGTGTCATTTCTGCAGTGTTGTCACATGAAAATATATAATAAAATATTTACAAAAATCTGAGGGGTGTACTCACTTTTGTGAGATACTGTATATATAAATATGTATTTTTTTGTATATATTATGTGAGCTGAATGGATTATGCAGATTTTATGTATTTGAGTTCAGGTATTATCTATCTACTTATTCTCTATAGAAGAAAAAAATGTGCAATTGTACATTTTTCTAATATTCTTACAGATTGTATAACTATTTGCTACATGTACATATATTTACTGAGATACTGTATATACACACACACACACAAAGTTTTGTTTGTTTGTTCATTTATTATCATTTATATACATATCAGGGGGTTGATACACTTTAACAACACGCTTTCAAAAGTGCACTTTACATTCATCTGCAAAATGTTTCACTTTCATCAATGCATTGGGTCATAAATTGTTCTATTTATCTTGCTAAAGGAAAAAAAATGTACTCACTTTTTTTTTTGCTTCTTTTTTACTTTAATGCTCAAACCACTACACAGCCCTAAATAATCCAATATTCCCGGCACAGCATGTAAAATTGTAACAAATGTCATGCTTTATGACAGAGGAATGGAAGCAAGCTATTCTATTTAGCAAGCATTTTGGCATATATAAATGTTCACTTTTTAGAGGCGACTTTAAATCTTGGAAGATTGCAGAACATTATATTCAGCTCTGAACTGTCTGTCACACCTGCTTTATTTTAAAACCATAATGAATTGAAAAGGAGAGGTGTAGTGTCCTTGTATAACATAGTTGGTTAACTTGATAGAATTCTTTGCTTCGTCAAAGTGTAGCCGCTGCTTCAGTTAAAAGTTCCAAGTCTTCCTTTCACTATTCTGTTGGTTAAGGAAGCGTAATTTCACTTCTGCTTTGAAAATACAGTTCCACGTTCTTAGAGGCTAGAGATAGCTGAACATTGTAATACAGGTTTTATATATGTTAAAGTACAAACGTCAAGTACTAAAGTCCAGGCTGGCTGCTATAAATTCTGTCTTATTCAGATTTAACCATTTCAGACCCAGGCCATACAAAAATAAGCATTTTCTTTTTGCTAGAAAATGACTTAGAACCCCCAAACATTAAACATTTTTTGAAAGGAAAGGCGATGAAGAATAAAATGATGGTTGTTGCAATTTTTGCATGTCGCAATATTTGAACAACGCCTTATTAAACTTACATTTTCAGAAAAAAATGCACTTTCATAAATTTTGGCGCACACAAGCACAAGATAATACCCACTGTTTTGGTAAAATATAAAAGATTATGTTACCATCTTCCGGAGCTGGAATTGGCTACCATGCGGAAAAAGCAAAGTCACGAGAGGTTTTGTGGTTTATATTCATTATCTCAAATTTTTGTTTCACGCTTTCCCTTATACAAGGGAGATTTTTCAATAATTTCACTGGTTCCCAAAAAAAACTGTGTCAGTCAGGTGTCTGATTTGTCGCAATGTCGCAATCCCGCTAAAAATCGCTGATTGCCGCCGTTACTAGTAAAAAATAAATAAAAATGGCATAAAAATAAATAAAAAATAAAAATAGATGCGGTAACTTTTGCGTAAACCAATCAATATACGCTTATTGGGATTTTTTTAAAAAAAATATGTAGCAGAATATATATTGTCCTAAATTGATTTAATTTTTTATTGGATGTGTTTTATAGCAGAAAGTAAAAACATTTTTTTTTTCAAAATTGTCACTCTTTTTTGTTTATAGCGCAAAAAATAAATACCACAGAGGTGATCAAATAAAACCAAAAAAAGCTCTATTTGTAGGAAAAAATTACATCAATTTTATTTGGGTACAGCGTCGCACGATCGTGCAATTGTCAGTTAAATTAACGCAGTGCCGTATCACAAAAAGTGGCCTGGTCCTTAGGGGGTAAAACCTGGGACTAAAGTGGTTAAATGTGTTTATTTTATTTGCATTACTTTTTTTACCCTGTCTTTTTATTTTTTTTAAATTCAACTTTATTGTTATTACAATAGACAAACAAAATCCCTTGTGTTAGTATGGGCAGTGACAGGTTCGAGAGAGATCTGAGGTCTATTAGATCACTCTTCTGACCCCAAAAGCATTTGATCAAACTGAGATTGATTTGATCAGATGCTTTCCTAGTTGGTCATGTCTAGCAAACAACAAACCAAAACTGGAGGTGACAAACTCTTTGTCGCTTCTGGGATTCTTTTATCACAGAGGAAGTGGAGGAAAGGATGTTCCTCCTTTTCCTCTGTCTGCATCTGGCCCGACCATGTGTGGCAGCCCCAGGCTTCCCAGTGGAAAGGGAGGGACCAGTAATGGCGGCAGAGGGAAGACAGGGGCCCCCTTCCTCCCCCTGTAAATGTGATTGGGCAGTTGTAGAGCTGCTTGATAACTTTTAGAGAAAAGCTCATTGCTGGCTGCAACTTTTAATACCAGGATCATAGCTGCAGCCCCCAGGATGCTACTCCCCAACAAATTAAATGTATTTATTTATAGATTTTTTGCTTTGGTACATGTCCTCTAGAGCGGAGGTTCCCAACCCCCAGGCCTGTTTGCAGCCAGGTAGCGAAGGCTGCACTTTAAGAGGTTCAGTGGTGGGAGAGCAGAGAGATGACATCATCTTCCACTGCCCGCCCTGAAGCACAGCTGTTCCATCCTCACAGCTGGCCATGAACACAACACTGTCATCCCCATGATTAAGCTCCAAGGGGCAGAGTGAAACACGTTTGGGGATGTAGCCTGTTTAGAGTCCAGGCTGAGGTTGCCACTTTTTTAACCTCCTTAGGACATTTTAGATGTGCGACTTCCTGGGGCTACCCGTTTCTTTCCTGAACCACTGTCTGAGGTGCTGCTGGTGAGCAGAGAGATGATGTCATCTCTCACCGCCCGCCCGGCATCACCGCAATTTTGCCCTCATAGCCAGCCATGAACGCTACACTGAGGTGCGGCAGGCGAGCAGAGAGATGACATCTCTCACCGCCCACCCTCCATCATTGCTTTTCCACCCTCACTTGGCAAGTGACAATCCACATCTGCTGGCAATTGACGTGGCAAGTGACAAGTTGCATCTGGTGGCAGGCGACGGTGGCAGGTGACACACTCAGGGCTCCCACTGATTCTGCATTAAGGAGAGTTGAAATATTTCATTTTATATTACATTATTATAATGGAAATAATGTGCTTCCATCATCCTAACACCATATCAGCCATGGTGTCATTATGAAGCGCTAGCACCAGCCATTGCCCCAACAAATCGCCGGAGTAAATAACGCACCCCCTCCCCAGGCCTTGGCACAATTTTCTTCCACATAGCCGGTTCTCGGTGCCAAGAAGGTTGGGGACCATTGCTCTAGAGCAGTGCCCAGCCCCCAATTCATCTGTTTGACAATCCCTTTACCTATTAGCCCAGAAAACGTACAGAACTGTTTTTTAACCAACAGCTCCAATTGATTGGGGTCGTTAAAATATGCTCAATGGGTGGCTCCATGCTGAAAATGTTTCTGCTGACCAGTGGGTTCATCCATTTCCATGCAGCCCCTTTTCCAGTCCTCTGACAGCTGCCAGTGGCTACAATAACCCAACAGAGGGATTCGTCCTTCCTTGTTGTTTTCCTTGAATAGAGGAACCTGTTAGATTTTTTTTCAATCAGCCCACAGGCTGAATGAAAGAAATCTAACAGTGTCTGGCCAGCTTTTCTGCCCTGTGTTGGTCATTGCACCCGGCAAAACACGGGGTCTTCCAAACTGCATGACAGAGATTGTTGTCACCCAGCACTGACTACACCGAAAATATATTTTAGAGCAGTGTTCCCCAACCCTGTCCTCAAGGCTCACCAACAGGCCATGTTTTCAGGATTTCCATTATTTTGCACAGGTGATTTGATCAGTTTCACTGCCTTAGTAATTACAACAGCCGATTCATCTGAGGGAAATCCTGAAAACATGACCTGTTGGGGGGCCTTGAGGACTGGGTTGGGGAACACTGTTTTAGAGCATACGTCACCAACACTACTATATAAAAAAGAAAAAAAAAATGTAATCCTTTAAAGGAGGTAGGAAGACCTGTCATGGTGGCCAACTGAACCAAACGACTTCTGCCCCATTAAAACGAGGAGCCGGATGAGATGAAGTCATTATTATAAATATATCTGTAGAGGCAGGGAAAGGTTATCTATTTCCTCATAATAGATGGAACTGCAGGAATCATTTCAGATTAAGAAATAGATTTTGCTGTTTGCTTTTGGGAAGATTAATTTACTCTTCAGGAAGGTCAACTATGTAGCATGCAATTTTATCAAAGGGAGGCCGTTCTGACCTTTATTTAATATAACTGAATTTAACAGATAATAGAATTTATTTTCTTGTTGACTGTGATTATATCTGTTGGAAATATGTAAAGTAAATATTTTTGCTTGTTTGCAGGAAAAAAATGAATCCCTGTAAAGCATATTGGTGACCGAACCACAATGATATTGAAGGGTATTGTAATGAATTATTAAATTAACTACGTAATGATATATGAGACTTTTAATTGCATAGTAGCAAGGGATTTACCCCCTTTAAACGAATGCCTTGCATATTAGGATAAATGTCAGATAAGGGTTCAAGCTGATCCATTTGACTGCTAAAGAATTTGTAAAGACTATTCAGTCTTGTGATCTGGGAATCTCTTCTGATAGCACAGCCAGGATGCTGATCAGGGTTGGTTCACACCAGAACTATGTAAGCAAGTGAATGTCAAATGATTATGTCTATTAAAATGTTCTACTGCCTTTCAGTTGATATATGTGGTTAGATTATTGTGTTATAAGATTTTTTTCAAGCAGGGCAAATAACCACTTTAATTCTAGCCTTGTGTTAAATGGTAGCCTCTGCCCACCTCTGGGGGGGTGCTAGCGAGCATTTTCTCTGCGTCCCCACTTGGGTGCAGTAAGCCTTGCCCACACACGGTGCGATAAAGATTCTGTGTACATTTCCCACACCGTGCTGGAACGCACTGCCTTTGCATTTGCTGTGGGTGCCAATGTTATGTTAACCGCACCCCAAATGCAGATTTCAAATGCAGGCATCAAATCTCATGGTACTGCAGCACCATGCGATTTGGTATGGCACACTTTTAAAAGTAGTACATGACATGCTTTTCTTATTTTTTTATCATAATACTTAATGTTGATAATATTTTCAGATAATATGTGCAATGGCATTACAGCCAATAGAGCTTACAGTTTTTTTTAGTTTTTTTTTTTTGTATTTTCAAGTTGTACTTCTGTTTGTCAAAAAGCAATATTCTTGTTTGTGAAAATTGGTTTTATTCATAAAGACATTATATATCACAATGGCTAAATCTGTGTCTGTAGTACATGTTCAAACCTTGATACCAGAAATAATATGTTATTCGATTTTTACTGCAGCAGCATATAATGACTTTGGCAATTCTAAAGAAATGCTTCAATAATGCCTTAAAATGTAACTAAACCCATTAGATTTTAGTAGACTAAAATGTACTGGAGATTTTAGTCGTCTAAAACAAATTCAGATGACTAAAATACGACTTAGACTAAAATAATTCAGATGACTAAAATACAACTAAGACTAAAATTTTATGAAACAAAAAAAAAGCATACAACTAAGACTAAAACAATTCAGATTACTAAAATACAACTAAGACTAAAACAGTTCAGGTGACTAAAATACGACTTAGACTAAAACAATTCAGATGACTAAAATACGACTAAGACTAAAACAATTCAGATGACTAAAATACAACTAAGACTAAAACAATTCAGATTACTAAAATACAACTAAGACTAAAACAATTCAGATGACTAAAATACAACTAAGACTAAAACAATTCAGATGACTAAAATACGACTAAGACTAAAACAATTCAGATGACTAAAATATGACTAAGACTAAAACAATTCAGATGACTAAAATACGACTAAAACTAAAATTGCATTTTAGTCAAATAACAAACTAAAACTAAATTTAAATTTGATGTTAAAATTAACACTGGCGTGAACCAGTCCTCGAGAAGTAAAGGGTGGTCAATAATCCCCTGCCTGGACAAGAAAGGAGCATTTTCCTAATAATGGGTTCACCACTGTGGTCAATGCTCCTGTCCGCATGTTCCCTAGTGTTAGACTGACAGCACTGTAGCGAATCCTCAATGGCTCCTAGTGGTAACACTTCCTCTCACAGACAGGGCAGTGATAGGGAGTGCTGTGTAGGGAATAATTGAAAATGTAGCTATTTATACTTTATATTAATATACATATAAAATATATATTTAAGATGGATTCACACCTAAATTATAGCATGCATTATGCACGATATTGCGTGCACCTCAACAGGATCTGTAAATGCATTGCCATTTATTAGGAATGATAGGAGACACAGGCCCCACGGAGGTGAGTATATTACTTCTTCTCTTGCAGGGAGCCTTCATTTGTATTTTGAATGCCCCCTGACAGCTTAAATGTTTTTTCAGTTTTTTTTTTTCAGTAGAAATCGTGACTGCATTGATTTTTTTTCATAACATGGAATTCATTTTATTTAGCTTATAGCATATGTCAAGGTAAAAGAAAAAAACAAACGTATGCAGTACATCTCTGGAATAATGCACACTTCTCCCTGTTTTATCTTTTATCCCTTTTACTGAGTCTTTTTGCACACAAAAATATGTGTTTTTTTAAAATAAAAATGCATTTAAAACCACCAAACAATGTATATTTTCTAAATGCTGAGACCCTGTAAAATAAAATCATTTTACTTTCAATGTTTACTCCTCTTAAATATTTGAGCGTCTGTTTATCAAACCCATGTTTTTTGTAAAATGGTGGTGTAGTGGAGAGCACTTTCGCCTGGCAGCAAAAGGGTCGCTGGTTCAAATCCCAACCACGACACTACCTGCCTGGAGTTTGCATGTTCTCCCTGTGCCTGCGTGGGTTTCCTCCCACACTCCAAAGACATGCTGGTAGGTAAATTAGATCCTGTCTAAACTGGCCCTAGTATGTATATGTATAAATGTGAGTTGGGACCTTAGAATGTAAGCATATATATGTATATGCTTAAAATGTAAGCATGTAACAATATATATATATATATATATGTAAAGTGCTGTGTAAATTGATAGCGCTATATAAGTACCTGAAATAATAAATAATGCTCAGGCTCGGTTCACACTGGTGGGATGCCGGAAACCCTGTGATTCCAATGCGGGTTACCACATCGCACCCGAATCGCAGGCGGTTCACACTGACATCTGCAAACTGCTTTGGGTGTCAATGTAAAGTTAATGATACCCCCAGATCAGTTTGCAGATCGCAGTGCGAACTGTCAAATGGTACGAAATCAGATTGCATAGGTGTGAACACCCATGCAATTCAATTCCAGTGCGGACCAAAAAACAGAGTCCTGCACCATTTTGGCACAAATGCGATGCAATTTCAGCCATACAGTTTGTATGGCTGAATTCGCATTATACAGACACCCCATGCAATTTGCACAGCAATGCAGTGTGAATAACATGCAATGTCTGTGATCGCGCCAGTGTGAGCCCAGCCTTAAGTCATTTTTTATGCAAATAAGCACAAGAAAATCTCAAAATTTGCTGTAAACGAAATAAACAAATAAATATAAGATGAAATGAGACTGAGTGGAATACATAGAATTCTTATGAGGACTAAATACCACATTAATCTTCACAGGACCTAAAAAAGAGGGACAGAGGATTGTAGGCGGATGTTGGACTGCAGTGTGTCTGCTGACCTGAAGGTGGCTCTGTGTTGATTCTTCATGCTGGCAGAAACCATTAGGGACTAATTTGTCCCTTATCATGGGCGTCAGGTGGCCATCTTGGAGAGGCCAGCATCTCTTATTGGATGTCGAAATCCTGCAAAATTTGGACAGCCATCTTGATACATGTACGCTTTCATGTAAACATAATTTTATGTGTAGCTATAGTAATGTTTCTATAGTTGGTCATTACACTGCCATCTTGTGTTTGTTTTTGATATTGCACCTTTCCATACTGTTATCATCTGTGTTCCCTCCCATCTTCTTAGCTAATTTCCTCTTCCTGGTTCACTCTGTGATGTACTGTGATGTCCCTGAATGATGTTCTTCTTACTGGTCCTAACCTAACCAACAACCTTGTAGGAGTACTTATGAAGTTCAGAAGAGAGACAATTGCCATAACTGCTGACACTGACAAAATGTTCCATTGCTTTATAGAAAGAGAAGACCATAGGAACTTCCTAAGATTTCTGTGGCACAGTGACAACAACATAAACAATGAAGTGATTGAATATCGCATGAAAGTACATGTATTCGGAAACAGTCCCTTACCTGCTGTTGCAACATATGGTCTACAAAGGACTGCTCTTGATGGAGAAAAGGAGTATGGTGCAGATGCTCCACACTTCGTTGAGAGAGACTTCTATGTGGATGATGGACTCAAATCCTTACCCACAGATGAAGAAGCCATAGACCTGCTCCAAAGGACTCAAGGTATGCTTTCTGAGGCCAACCTCAGACTTCATAAGATTGCTTCAAACACTGCTGCTGTGATGAAAGCCTTCCAGCCTGGTGATCATGCCACAGGATTTAAAGATTTAAATCTGGCAATGGACATGCCATCTGTTCAAAGAAGTCTGGGCTTACAGTGGAACTTATTTAAAGACACCTTTGACTTTCAAGTCAGCTCTGCAGACAAGCCATTCACCAAACGTGGTGTCTTGTCAGTGGTGAACAGTCTATACGATCCACTGATATTCGCCGCTCCCATCACCATACAAGGTAAATCCTTATTAAGACAACTATCAGAGACTATTCAAGATTCGCAGATTTCATACTGCGTGAGCTAGACATTCAAATAAATGACATCAAATTCTACACAGCAAAGTAATTTTGGGCTACATACACACTCGGACAAAACGCTTATATGTCAGAAACTGAGTAGCAAGAATCAAAAAATCCTCAAGGCCTGAACAATGGCATCATGTTCCATCGGAGCATAGTCCTGCAGATCATGCCACCAGACCAATGTCTGCAAGTGACTTTGCAAATTATTCTTGGTTAACAGTACCTAAAATTCTACTGGATCATACAGAAGAAACTACACCTGAGGTCTTCAGTCTTCTAGATCCTGACAACAATCCTGAGATTCGTCCTGAAGTGAAGACTTTTGCTACTGATCTGAACCCTAACCTCCAAATTGGAGACCTTGTTCTGCTCAAAGACCAGCAAGCCGAAAGAATTGAATGGCCCATGGGACTCGTTGTAAAGACCATTCCTAGTGATGATGGTATGGTGCGCAAGGTAGAGGTGAAGGTTGCCAGACAAGGAACTGTAAAAACTTTCCTCAGACCCATCACAGAACTTGTTTTACTCTTGCCTTTTGGAGACTGAACTTGTGTACCTGGGTCTGTTGGATCCAGCTTCTACCACAAGAAGAATGTGCCTTGACCTTTAAGTGACACTTCTTGATGCTTTATTGCAGTTTCTATTGTTGCATATACATGCGTTTGTTTTTTGTCTTTCAGATCTTCAAGACAACTGCAAATTGCACAACGTTTATTTGCATTGCATAACTACCGTTATGATATAGCATAGTGGTATTTGCAATCCCAGACAGGGAGTGTGCTGTTACACTTACATGTAAACGTAATTGTATGTATAGCTATAGTAATGTTTCTATAGTTGGTTATTACACTGTCATCTTGTGGTTGTTTTTGATATTGCACCTTTCCATACTGTTATCATCTGTGTTCCCTCCCATCTTCTTAGCTAATTTCCTTTTCCTAGTTCACTCTGTGATGTACTTCCTCTTCCTGTGTCCTCACTCTGTCTCATGAGGAAGAATATGGCTACATGTCTGTAGGCCTCACACAATCTACTCGAATCCTAGGACACATTACCATGTTTTGACCTGCAGTTACCATCTTTCAACCATCTGCCACATTTGTTGTATGCTGTACCTGCTATTTGCAATAAATAGACGTTTATGGAAGAATCTGTGCTGGTGAGTTCAAGCTATCTGATAAAGACTGTCTGCGGTGATTATATCTACTTATACAGGCCAGGCATAGAGGTCTCAGCAAGGGATAAGTCACAATTACAACAGTTGGAGTCAGAATAATACAGATGTTGTAAACCCCTACATATATCCAGTGAAGTGACTAGCCTCAGGTGATACACAGAGATGAAATAAATCCCCCTAAATAAGTTATATCTGTTTATCTGCAGCACTCTCTTCTCTACATCCATCCAAAGTCCAGAATTTATAATGATTGTCTAAACTGTCAGAAAACAGGGGGTAGAGAGCTGAAATTACACTCCGTTGCTGTTTGAAGGGAGGGGACACACCCCTTCACACAGCACACAAGAACAGAGCTGAAGCTATCAATCATAGGCTGTGTTGTGGAGTTTCCACCCTCTCACCATTTTTCTCTTGGCGCCAGGAAAACTTGTCAGAAGTGGCTTATGCTGATAGCAGAGGAATAGGGCAGCAGACAGAAATGGCACTTAGTGCTCTGGATTAAGACAAGTACACACTATAAAGGGATATGCTCTGTTCATATTTCATGTCTGATTTTTTTAACCACTTTAAAGCAGAGCTTCTCTCATTAAAGGAAGTTCCACTTTCCTGTCTCCTCCCCCTCTCCCACTTTTGGACACTTTTGTTTTGGGGAGCGGGTACCAAATGGATCTTTTCTGCCGTAAAAATTTAACCAGTTATTTTATAGGTTTAATTCCACTTTTACGGCTTCAATACTGAACACTTTTACCCCTTTCCTGCCCAGGCCAATTTTCAGCTTTCAGCACTCTTACACTTTGAATGTCAATTGCACGGTCATGCTACACTGTACCCATATGACATTTGTATCTTTTTTTTCACACAAATATAACTTTCTTTCAGTGACATTTAATCACCACTGCTTTTTTTTTTTCATTTTTTTTTTGCTAAATAAACCAAAAAAGGCAAAACATTTGGAGAAAAACACATGTTCTTAGTTTCTGTCATAACATTTTGCAAATAAATAATCTTTCTTCATGAATTTAGGCCAAAATGTGTACTGCTACATTTCTTTGGTAAAAATACCCCAAATCAGTGTAAATCATTTAGTCTGTAGGAAAGTCCACAAATTATGGTATATATCTGAAAATTGATCAATCCTAATGTACTGACGCATTATCTAATTTCTTTAGGCCTGAAATGCCAGAATAGTACAAATATCCCTCCCCCCATGACCCCTTTTTGGAAAGTAGACAGTCCAAGTTATTATTTAGTAAGAGACATGGTGAGCTTTTTGAAGTTGTATTTTTTTGTCACAATTTTTTGAAACATTAAGAAATTTAATTTCACAATTTTTTTAACCCCGTGCCGACCGCCGATCGGCAATTGACGGCGGCAAGGTGGCTCGTGAGCGCAAATCGCCGTCATATGACGGCGGCCGCGCTCACGAGCCTCACTGTGTTCGGGGAGGGCCAGGGAGCGGGTGCGGCGGCTTCGATTGCCGCCGGCTACCCGCGATGGCCCCCCCCGGAGCGAAGGAGCGGAGGTTCGTGTAAGTAAACACGGACCTCCGCTCTGTGTGAGGGGGAAGGGCTGTGATCACAGCCTTCCTGTATACGAAGGCTGTGACCACTTCCCTTCCCCAGCTAGTACAGTCCCCCCACAGTTAGAACATGCCCAGGGAACATAATTAACCCTTAGAGCGCCCCCTGCAGGTTAACCCCTTCACTGCCAATGACATTTACACAGTAATCAGTGCATTTTTATAGCACTGATCGCTGTATAAATGCCAATGGTCCC
>BLSH010179557.1:243919-255697 GCA_018402905.1 Glandirana rugosa
GCTTTTACTAAGCTTTTACTAAACTTAAAACAGGCTTATAAAAAAGTAATAAAACCTATGCAAACTTAAACCATGATAACATTAAGCCTTCAAGCCTATGTAGGCCTGAACGTTTTTTTACTTTTAAACAGGCTTAAACTTAAGTCTTACTTTGATTGACGTGTTCAGATCGAAGCTGAGGGTACCGTCAAAAAGGAGGGGACGCCTCAGGGACAGATACGTCAGTCCATGGTCAGTACACCCAAGAGGGGTACTGCTATGTGTATTGGAAAGATCAGTGGTATGAGGGGACGTAGTTACGTTGAGACGTGGGTGGTGGTGAAGATGTGGTTGGTGGGGGAAAGGTGCATGTGTGTGTGTGTGACATAAAAAAATCTGGTTGAAGTGTTAGCATGTGTTTGTGTAGTTTTGTTTGTGTGTTTGTGTACGATTGTGAAGTTGGTCTAAAAAAATACAGTGTGTGTGTGTGTACGTGGAAAGGGGGTGGTTGGTGTAGAAGTGGTGGTGGGTGCAGAGTTGCATTGATGCAGGGGAGTATGGTGACTAGAAAGGTTATGTGTATCGTCATGGGGAGAACCCACATGACTGGTACCTGACTGCATAGACAGGGACTCCGCAGGGGAGGAAAAACTGCCATGGGAGTCGAAGCTAGACTTGTGCAGTTAGTTTCATTCTGAATTCAAATTCGGACAAATTTTCATTTTTTTGCAAGTCCGGATGTATCCGAACTTCCGAATTACAATAGTACCAAATTCAAACGTATCCAAAATAATGAAAAAATATTCGGACAAAATTCAAATCATTTTCGAATCATTTTCGAATACTTTTCGAATTCGAATAGTTTTCAAATTTGAATTCGAAAAGTTTTCAAATTTGAATTTAAAAAATCCTCGAATTTGAATTGTTTTTCATTTTCCAAAGAGAACAAAATAGAATAGAAAACAAAGGAATAGAACAGAAAAAAAAACAATAGACTAGAAAAGAATATAACATAAAACAAAAGAATAGAATAAAACAGAGTAAAACAGCTCTGTTCCACTCCACCACATTATATTCTTTCATTTTCTGTTATATTTCCCTCTATTGTATTCTATCTTTTTCCATTCTATTCCTCCATTTTCCACTCCACCCCATCCTCCTTGGAATTTGGAAAACTGTTCATATTTGAAAATGATTCGAATTTGAAAACAATTTGAATTCGAAAACTTTTTGAATTCGAAAACTTTTCGAAATTGATTCGAAAACTTTTCGAAATTGATTAGAAAACGAATAAACAAAACAAATTCAGTAAACAAATTAAACAAATGAAACAAATCTATGTACATAAGGAATCGAAACTAAACTAAACGAAACAAATTTTTTCGCTCTGCACATGTCTAGTCGACGCTACAACGTTGGCGTTTTGGGAGTCGTTTTCCTTTCGGTAATGTTGTGGATTGTGAATGAGAGGCAGATGAAAAAGGCAATTGTAAGGATAAATCAGATACTACATTAGATTTGATGGATCGAGGTCTAGGTTGGTTCGCACGAGTTTGTCTATTTGTATTACTATTCTGCCATCTATAGGCCTTACCCTCTCGAAAGGCTCTTAAATCACGCTGAAGTTTTTTGTCTTTGACAATCAATACGTCCTTATTAGAGTTGAGCAAACCCAAACTGTAAAGTTCGGGTCTGTACCGAACTTTCGGGTGACCGTGTCCCGAACCCGAACGTTTGAGAAAAAGTCCGGTTTCGGGTTCTGGGTTTTGGTATTTTATCACACATGTTGAATAGCTGCAGGGCAGCCAATCAACAAGCGTTTCACTGGTTATTCCCTAGAAGCCATCACAGCCATGCCTACTAATGGCATGGCTGTGATTGGCCAGTGCATCATGTGATCCAGCCCCTATATGAGGCTGGAGTCACAGTGCTGCATGTCACATGCTCTCAGGTTAGTGTAGGGAGAGGATGCTGCTGGCTCTGTGAGAGATTGTGAGGGACAGATTGCAGATTTAATAACTAGGTAGAGATTACTACTACTGCTGTGAGGGACAGATTGCAGATCTAATAACTAGGTAGAGATTACTACTACTGCTGTGAGGGACAGATTGCAGATCTAATAACTAGGTAGAGATTACTACTACTGCTTTGAGGGACAGATTGCAGATCTAATAACTAGGTAGAGATTACTACTACTGCTTTGAGGGACAGATTGCAGATCTAATAACATCTCATCCTGCATTACAGGATAATAATAAATAAATAATAAATCACTCACCCCAATGCCAAATGGAATGCCCGCAGCAACAGCAGGTTCAATGATTCCCACTACCTCCAGTTACAGGGCATGGCAATGGGCACCTGTTGCTTCCCTGCCTACGCCAACCTGTACCTACACATTTGGCTGAGGCCTAATTGGCATGTTTAACTGGTCATTTACCTGTGTATTGTATATCCACTCTTTTGGCCAATTTTTATTATATCTCTGTTTCTGTGTGAGGTTTTTATACCTTATTCATTTTTATATGTTTTGTACCAATAAAAATTGTAAATGATCTTTTACTACCGTTATAGTTGACTTTATTGTACCTCAAAAGTCCAGGGGGTCCATACACTGGCATACATTCCTTCCATAAAGAAAAACCACTATTGGTGCTCTAGAAGCTGGATGAAATGTGCATTGGACAGGGCTTAGCCAAAGAGAACAGTTTGTGTAGGCATTATAGTCTAACAATGACAATGAATGTCTCTGGAGATCTGGTGCTTGATGGCTGCTGGCTCTAAAAAGAGCTAGCAGAAACTCTGCAAGTACATGAAAACAGAAGAAAAGAGAAGCGCCATCTAAGTGCAGCAGTACTAAAACGTTTAATTGCAAGTATAAATGAAGCAGCTCCCAGTGTTGCAGGTACATCAATGCATGTGGTAAAGTAAGAGTTCATCCACTCGATAGGGGCACGCGGTGTAGGTGTGGGCAGTTGTTGGTTTTGGTGGCGCCTCCCAGAGCTTCCTAGACACTCAGGTACATATGTGCTCCTTCATCAGGCATCAGAGGGGCAATTTTGGAAGAGGTAGAAATAGGAGCTGAAGTAGGTGGGAGTGCCTAAGCTACACCATAATAGGAGTTTCTGTTATATTTCAGGCTGTCAGTAAAAAAATGTGCTCTTTCAGTACATTTTTTCATGTCTTGTCAGTAAAAAAAGTCATCAGAGGTTAGCAAGCATCACTGCATGCAGTACTTGTAGCTATTTATTTAAATAGAGATTGCAGGACTCCCTCTGGCAATGCCTTCATTTTCTTTTCCAGAAGGACCGAGTCATCTTTGTTCAGGCATTATCCTGGGTCATCAAATACCTTTTGGACCAGGATGCTATCTATGAGATGAAATCCTGGTACCTCTGCATATTTTGGCAGATTTTATAGAAAGACATAAACGTAGAAGAGCGATAGCGAAAAAAAGTCCAAGTGGTCCATTGAATTTCCAACTTTTTAAAAAAAAAATATTTATTTATTTTTTTGTTGTTGTTTTTTAACTTTCTTGTGTGGGTATAGATCTATGCTTGCCCCAGACATGTTTGAATCCAATTACTGTTGACTGACTCACTGCCTCTGTTAGAAATGTATTCTGAAAATCAACTACTCTCTCAGTAAAAAAAAATAAATAAAAAATACTTTCCAAAATTAGATTTGCTTCACATTGAAAATGCTGCCCTCCTGAACCTTATCTGCACCCTTCATGTATTTAATTCACCCCCCTGATGTATTTAAATGGTGCACTATAGCATTCATTAACATTTTCCCAACAATGGAAACCTCTTGGGCAAAAGTTAATCTTCAAAATGCAGACACCAAAGGGTTAAAGCTGTTCTATAGAAGAGAGGACGTTGATGAGCTAACTTCCCTATATTAACCTTGTGTGGACAGGAATTGGAAGGGCTTGTTATCTGGGTTTGTTAAAGTCTGCACTTCTCGCAAGGGAATTTCTTGTGAATTAGATTTAATACAGTCCCTTGCTGGAAGCTTCTCTCATTTAAGAAACAAGTTCCACATCGTGAAATTGGCTCACTGCTAATACAGCCATTGTCACAACAGAAATCAATTTATGTTCACAGATCAAAGGAAATGAAAGACTGAAACACAGACAGTGGGTGAGACAGGGGTTACAGGAAAGGCTATATTATAAGTCCATGGACTGTTTCCGCTGGAACGCAAATTGGATGTGGAACCGATAAAGGCATGACTCTGAAACAACGCTAACAATTCTTCAAATCAATCCAACACAGACCATCCTGAACAATTTGAATCACAGAAATCATTTTTTTCAGTTTAAGAAAAAAGTAAAGAATATATATATATACACAATATATATATATATATATATATATATATACACACACAGTATATATATATATATATATATATACACAGTATATATATATATATATATATATATATATATATATATATATATATGTGCAGTATCATTTGAAAGACCAGGCAGATCTAGAAAAAGAAAACATCATGTATTCCAGTTACGTAGTAAATGATATTATATGGCCAAATATGAGGACACCCATCCAAATTGTTGAGTTCCTGTGTTCACAGTGAAGGGATTTGTTAATGTTACCAGATACAAAGCTATTTTATACACGTACCATCCTTCTAATTTGGAGCAGGCTGCTAGGTAAATTTAATTTGGCTCCCCTGTAATCAGTGGTGCAGAGGTTGATTATTTAGGGCTGCTCAGTGTTTCACAGGCTGATGCTCTGTTACTTCCCCTTGTTTTCTAGAGGATTCTATAATCATAATGGAATGAAGGACAGGGTATGCAGCCTGAAAATGTATTGGATCGCTGAGGAGGTGTATCCAGTAGCTTGTTGGGGAGCCGGTAAATAGTCTGAGGCCCTTTGGCAGTAGGTCCAGTCCTACTGGAGGAGACCCCTGTGCATGGGCTCTGCACCTGGGGCAGGAGTGCTGGAGAAGCCTCTGTGAAGACATCAAGGTCCCAGATAGCCTTAGCTGGGGGCATCTTCCCAAGTTCAAGTCCAGGGATCAAGTTTGGAGTGGAGAAGCTCACTGGAGAGAGCCAGGTGGAAGTGTGTGAGAAAGTGTCCAACTGTCCTATGGTGGTGTGATTCTGCATCTCATTCACTAGAAGGAGCCTGGTTGATATCTGAAGGAGGCAACCGATGAACCTGTGGCTATGTGAGTAGATGTCCCCAGTGCTTTAGAATGGTGGCTGTATGTAGATTTTAACTCTGGAAGCAGTACAGGTCAACATCAGCATAAAATATCCTGTGGGACAGTGAAGGCCCGTCCATTAGGGCGCACGGGCGCCACCCCCCATCCATGTGTCCAGCCCCCAAATCTAAATGCAAGGTGCCAGACGCATGGATTCCAATGGGGGGATGATTTTTTTAAGAACGTGATTAGAGCCACAGGCATTAATAGACTTCAAAAAAGTGTGGGCACTGCACCCAAAGCACACCCAGTTGTGTGGCAATAGTGAATGAATATTTGCTATTATCAAACTGATTCTCCTCCCGGCCAATCAGGAAGTGGGTCATGAGACCTGTTTCCCAATTGGCCAAAAGGAGAAGCCATCCTATCAGCCTATGAGGAGGAAGGAGGAGGGAGGAGACGTACGGCCAAGGAGACGCATGGGAAGCCCGACCAACAGAGCTGGGACAGGGAGGAGACTGAGGGGAAAGCCGTGCCTCCGCTGTCTCCACCTGTCAGCACAGGGTGAGTGAGCTGGCAACCGGGGGGGGTGTGGGTCTGGTGCGGGCTAGAGCATTGGGGGGGTCCATAGTCAGGTCCATCTGCCGCCCCCCTGACTGATGGGCCACCAGCCGCCACTTCTATGGGACATTCAGTTTATACAGTGCAGCCAGAAATTGAGTCCTCCTTGTTCAGTTTTGCAGTTCATCAGGGTATCCTCTATAACAGTGGCGGCTGGTGCTCAATATTTTGGGGGGGGCAAACTAATACCACCACCTGGGAGACAGTCATGACCCCTTTTAAGCTAGTTAGAGCCCCTGTGATGGGGCCCTATTCCTCCCGCTGACACCAATGATGAGGCACTATTCCTCCAACTAACACCAACAATGGGGCACTATTCCTCCCACTGACACCAATGATGAGGCACTATTTCTCCCACTGATACCAATGATGGGGACTTATGCCTCCCACTGACAGTGGACGGTCATGTCTTGGTAGATTTGCAGTTGACCCATACTCATTCCATTTTCAAATGATGGATTGGACAGTGCTCCGTGAGATGTTCAAAGCTTGGGATATTTCTTTATAAGCTAACCCTTCTTTAAACTTCTCCACAACTTTATCCCTGACCTGTCTGGAGTATGCCTTGGCTTCATGGTGATGTGTGTTCACTAACAAACCTCTGAGGGCTTCACAGAACAGCTGTATTTATACTGAGATTAAATTACACACAGGTGGATTCTATTTACTAATTGGATGACTTCTGAATGCAATTGGTTCCACTAGATTTTAGTTAGGGGTATCAGAGTAAAGGGGGCTAAATACAAATGCACACCACACTTTTCACATATTTATTTGTAAAAAAATGTGAAAACTATTTATCATTTTCTTTCCACTTCACAATTATGTGCCACATTGTGTTGGTCTATCACATAAAATCCCAATAAAATAAATTTTCGTTTTTGGTTGTAACATGACAAAATGTGGAAGATTTCTAGGGCCATGAATACTTTTTCAAGGCACTGTATATATGTGCTTATAATCATAACACTCATGAAACATAAATCCATTAGTTGTGCAAATTTTCCTAAATACATAAATATAATATCCGGTCAACATAGTTTCAAGTTAAGTGCCACATCCCTAAACTTGGTAAATCAAAATTGTACTATTGCATAGGCATGGGACTTTTAAGGCACAGCATACTTTTGTCTTAAAAAATATAACATTTATTCAAAATTAAAAACAAGACAATGTTTCAATCTTCAATTTCCATCACAGAAAACAGTATAATGAAATACAAAATGAAATATTCTATGCCCACCTCTGGTGCCCAGTGGTCCCAGATTAGGGCACCTGCCCATTTTAGACATGCTGTCCCCTGCCGGTTTTTCATCCAGCTAATCAGTCCGGGTGATCCAGTTCCAGCGCGCATGTGCTGTATCCTTGGAGACACCTTCCGGCCAGCGGAGCTCACAGCTGTGGCCAATTGAGGGGATCCTCCGGCACATAAAGGGCTCAGGTTGCCCTTGGGCTCCTCTCTTCCTCCTTCATGGTCTGGGATTACTCTTGTCGGCCGTTTGCATGGCGAAGTAGCTGCAGTTATCTCTATGAGATTCTCTACAACTTCATAAGATAACCAAGATGTATGTTGATATTATTTGGTGGATGTTTCTTTTATCTACCTTACAGACCCTGTCAGTATCTCCAGATTCAAATGAACCTGTACATTGCCAAGTTTGAACTGAGTTGAGCCTCAGCAGTTTGCAACCCCCATTGTCGGAGCGCACGGTATGTCTTAGACAATATGGGTGTAATGCATGCATTAAATGCTTTATTCTATTCAGATCATACTAAAAGAGGCCCATTTCTGCTACCATAGATACTGCCTGAGACAACCCAATTTGAGCTCATCAGGCCCCCCCTGCTACCTGTATTGAGACCGGTTGGGGTGGCATGTAGTTCTACGTCATATCATATGATGTGTCATAGCACTATATCTGAAAGGTAATTATATATACATAGATAATAATACATTTTTCTTATATATAAAAAAATGTTACACATGGTCATTATATTGAATTCTATTAGCGTCCCTATAAGACACATTATCTACATTTGCCTTTTTTACAGAGATTCATCATTTAGCTTATCAGGATAAATATCAGGATAAATAGCAGCTGAAGCATCCTTTGCCACGGCAACAAGGTAAACTTGCTTCTTTTTGTCTTTTTCAAAAATTAATGAACAATCCTTTAAGTTTCAAGTAAAATTCTGTTATTGACATTAACTGTATATGAAAACAAGGGCCATTTTGGAGGGTAAGGAAAAGGGAGGCTTGGGGTACTCATGGGTATCCGCGTGTGTTTGGAGGTCCCCCTGTGACCTTTGGGTGACCCATTTTCCCCTCAGGTTGTCCCCCTTTCCCCTTCTACCCCCCTCCCCTTCTTCCCTCCCCCTCGTCTTTTCTCTTTCCCCTTCCTTTCCCCCCCCTCCCCCTTTCTCCCTCCTTCCCCTCTTTTTCCCCAATTTTTTTTCTTTTTCTCTTCCTTTACTCCTACCCCTTTTCTTTCCCCTCCTCCCTCCCTCCCCCACCCCTTCTTACACCTGTCTATAAGGGAGAATTTTTTTAGAATGTAATTATTGATGATCTGTCATTTTATTAAAAGTCTATATTGGTAGCTCCTGATGAAGAGGACTATGTCCGAGAAAGGATTTGAGCTGTAAACTCACTGCAGTAACGAGGTTGATTGGTTTTATACATTTTGTATTTCATTATACTGTTGTCTGCTATGTAAATGGAAGATTGAAACATTGTCTTGTTTTTAACAAATGTTGAATAAATGTTATATTTTCTAAGACAAAAGTATGCTGTGCCTTAAAAGTCCCATGCCTATGCAATAGCACAATTTTGATGTACATAAATATAACATAAAAATAAGCATTCACGTGCATCAATTATGACATATTATTATTGTGCAATAAAATTACATAAATAGAACCAAGGATAAAAGTCCATGAGCAAAATTCATGTGAAGAAATCCCAGTTTCTAAAATGAAATGAGTGAAGTGGCTACTCTGATTGTCCAATTGTGTGAATAATGGATCCAAATAATAATATGTGGGCCTCTGCCGATGCGCACCACCCCTATGTGAAGAAAGAGGGTTACCAGAAAAATATGACCCTCAAGTTATAGAGTGGTCATAAACTGCTTTGTTTAAAGATGCTTTTTGGGTCTGACTTCATCCAAATGTACCCAGACGTCACACCTGGCAATATTCAAATCCTCCACATTGCCTACTTCCAGATTGCTCCCCAAGAGCCGATTGTGTACAACAGTTTATGCAATTGTCTTCCAGGACTCATTCTTGATCATGTCCATCTGTGTCACTCTCTGCTTGTTATTGGCCTTCCCAGGATGAGGATCACACACAGCCAGAAGGATTACTGTATTATTATTTGGATCCATTATTCACACAATTGGACAATCAGAGTAGCCATGGGGAGGAAGTCAAGAAGAACCTGGTTTTTCTATGGTTTCCTCGTTCATAGGGAGGCAGCTATCTAATTGAATGCTGGTGCTCCAGATGACTTCAGTGGCCATCTTGGATCAGCAAAGTCTATTTAAGACCCTAGCCTAACCTTTGCATTTAAGCCTTTAAAATGAGCACTTTTGATTTTTCATGTTCGTGTCCCATAAACTTTGACCAGTTCCCTACCGAGTAATTGTTAAATGACATTGGCAGGAACCCTATGTCGATCCGAGCATCATATCATATGACGTCGGCCGCTTCTCGCTGCTACCCCCTGTGGGCCCCCTGTGGGCCCGCAGTGATCATGGATCGATCGTGTCCCCCCATCAAAGTACCTGTCACCTGTCATCAATGTACCCGAGTACCTGTCACCTGTCCATCAAAGTACCCGTGTACCTGTCACCAACCCATCTGAGTACCCGAGTACCTGTCACCAAGCCATCTGAGTACCTGAGTACCTGTCACCATCCCATCTGAGTACCCGAGTACCTGTCACCATCCCATCAAAGTAGCCGAGTACCTGTCACCCACCCATCTGAGTACCCGAGTACCTGTCACCATCCCATCTGAGTACCTGAGTACCTGTCACCAACCCATCTGAGTACCCGAGTACCTGTCACCCACCCATCTGAGTACCTGTCACCAGCCCATCAGAGTACCCAAGTACCTGTCACCAGCCCATCTAATTACTCGAGCACCTGTCACCAACCCATCAGAGTATCCCAGTACCTGTCACCCACCCATCTGAGTAACCGATTACCTATCTGCAGCCCGTCAGAGTACCCAAGTACAGTCCATCAGATTACCTGAGTACCTGTCTCTAGCCCATCAAAGTACCCGAGTACCTATCTGCAGCCCATCAGAATACCTGAGTACCTATGTGCAGCCCATCAGAGTACCTGAGTACCTATCTGCAGCCCATGCCTCATAGAATATACCTCATGTGTTTGCTTTCCAAAATGGGGTAATTTTGTGGGTAATTCCACTGTTCTAGTGCTCCAGGGCCTTCAAAAGTGTGATAGGTATCAATGAAATTTTATGTGTAATTTATGCTCCTAGAATGCCTGATGGTGCTCCCTGCATGTTCGGCCTCCGTATGTGGCCAGGGTGTGAAAATGTCTCACACATGTGGTATCGCCATACTCGGGACGAGTAACAGAATATATTTTGGGGGTTAATTTTTGTTATAGACATGCTATGTGTTAGAAATACCTTATAAATTGAACACTTTGTGTTAAAATAAAAGCATTTTCATTTTCTTTCCACGTTTTTCAAAGACTTGTGGAAAAAAAAGAACCATTCAAAAGACTCATAATGACTCATAGAATATACGTTGGGGTGTTTGCTTTCCAAAATAGGGTCATTCTGTGGGTAATTCCATTGTCCTGGTGCTCCAGGGCCTTCAAAAGTGTAATAAATCATTAGGAAATTAGATGTGAAATTTCTGCTGATAGAATGCCTGACGGTGCTCCTTGCATGTTGGACCCCTCTATGTGTCCAGGGTGTGAAAAAGTCTCACACATGTGGTATTGCCATACTCGAGACAAGTAGCAGAATATATTTTGGGGGGTTATTTTTGCTATACACATGCTATGTGTTCAAAATATTATATAAATTTACCACTTTGTGAAAAAAAATACGTTTTCATTTTCTTTCCACGTTTTCCAAAGACTCGTGGAAAAAATTGAATCTTACAAAAAACTCACAATGCCTCGTAGAATTTACGTTGGGATGTTTGCTTTCCAAAATGGGGTCATTTTGTGGGTAATTCTATTGTCCTGGTGCTGCAGGGCCTTCATAAGTGTAATAGGTGGTTAGGAAATCATATGTGTAATTTATGCTTCTAGAATGCCTGACGGTGCTCCCTGCATGTTGGACCTCTCTATGTGGCCAGGCTGTGTAAAGGTCTCACAAATGTGGTATCACCATACTCGGGATGAGTAGCAGAATATATTTTGGGGGTAATTTTTGCTATGTACATGCTATGTGTTAGAAATATCTTATAAATTGACCATTTTGTGTAAAAACAAAACTGTTTTCATTTTCTTTCCACGTTTTTCGAAGACTTGCGGAAAAAAATTAACCATTCAAAAGACTCATAACTAGTGTTGAGCGAACCCGGACTGTAACGTTCGGGTCCGTACCGAACTTTCGGGTGTCCGTGGCACGGACCCGGACCCGGACATTTCAAAAATCGTTCGGGTTCGGTCCGGGGTTCTGCTATTTTATTCCACGTGTTGAGAAGCTGCAGGGCAGCCAATCAACAAGCGTTTCACTGGTTTGCCCTTAGAAGCCATCACAGCCATGCCTACTAATGGCATGGCTGTGATTGGCCAGTGCATCATGTGACCCAGCCTCTTTATAAGCTGGAGTCACAGTGCTGCAGTCACATGCTCCTTGGGTTAGTATAGGGAAAGGTAGCTGACGGCGTGAGGGACAGATTTTAGCCATTTTAAGACCTGATCCTGCATCCTGAGATAGATTACTTTACTACTGCTGTCTGTGCTGTTGCTCTGAGGACAGATAGCAGAAATTAGAGATTTCACA
>BLSH010179557.1:268791-288655 GCA_018402905.1 Glandirana rugosa
TTGTTGTGTCATTTATAGTTGATATATCGACACTTTCAGTTTCTACTTCTCGGTATACAAGAACACCCCGTGTCTAAAACAAAAGAAAACAAAGGTAAGAACAAAAACACGTAATGACAAAATGAATGGATCACTGGATCCCATTGGTGGTAACCTTCGACGTGGTACTGACATGTCCTGTCTCCACACCATAGTCGTTATGGATGAACAACCAAATTGTATAATACATATATATTCATCACAACTCGCTTGGGCCTGACATTGCAAGCCCAGGCATGGCTTGAAAGCCTACAGGCCCCGTGCCTGGGCCTGTAAAGTTTTTAGCAAGCCCAAGCCGAACCCCGGACCGAACCCGAACGATTTTTGAAATGTCCGGGTCCGTGCCCCGGACATCCGAAAGTTCGGTACGGACCCGAACGTTACAGTCCGGGTTCGCTCAACACTACTTATATATACATAATATGTTAAACCAACAAGTAGGTATTGCTGATACCACACCTCTGTCCTGTACAGTCATGGTGCAGCTTCCAATGGTGGTTACCCTAGGTCACTAGGTAAGTAAAACAGTAATGCACAAAAACAAGAATGGAAACAAAAGAAAACAAAATCTGTGCCCCACAAGAACATATGGCTCTTCATCTTTGACTTTCACAGCTATATAGTTGATATTTACTGTGTTGTTGTACTTTTCCTTGTCGGCACATTTGAAGTCTCTATTGTAAGTGTAGGTAATTTCTTATAATACATATTTTATTGTGTTGGATGGTGTTCCCAGGGAAAACATTTTGATTACGGGTTAGATTCCACTATTTTTTTCTTGAGTGTTTATCTAAACACATCTAAGGTATTGAACATTGTGTTCTTGAAAGCCTATATACAGTACATTTAGCAGGCAGGAAGGGATTTAAAAAGTCTACTTAAGACTCTACTCAATTTTTTTCTTCTTTTAGAGGGTTTTTTTTTACTTGGAAAAGGAGAGTTTATTTAGAGTAGTTTACTTCTTTGTATTCATGTTTTTTTCTATTTTTTTTTATTTGATTATTTGTTTATTGGCATGCTAAACATTTTTTTTTTTACTTTACAAGTGTGTGTTGTTTGCTTCTTTCTTTCTGTAAAAAAAAGAAAATGCAAATGAAGCTATGGAGACATTTTGAGCTCATTGCATCCTTAAAAAACACCAAAAGACCTTCAAATGACCTTCCCTACTAACTTGTATTGATTTTGTCAAAATGCCGAAAGTTTGGAAAAAAATGTTTAATGTTCCTCCAAATTTCATCAAAATGTAAACTCTCAGTTTTGATCTTTCCTACACATCAGTAAACCTGCTATGTTATGCCTGCTATTAGTGCTTGAGATAAAGGTCCCCAATGATTCAAATGCTTTAGATTCATTTAGAGGAACACATTAAAGCTTCTCAGAACACTTTTCTGGTGGCAGTTCCCTTTAGAACAGTGGTTCTCAACTCCTGTCCTTGGGATCCACTAAAAGGCCAGGTTTGCAAGATAACTGAAATACATCACAGGTGATATAATTTGCTGCTCAGTTATTGCAGTATTCTAGTCTGCATCTCCCCAAGGTGATACTTAAAATCTGGCCTGTTGGTGGGTCCTGAGGACAGAAGTTGAGTACCATTGCTTTAGAACTACCTTTGCCTACTTTAGATACATGTCCCGGTGGAGCTTTCGGAATCATAAAGAATTACCGCTAATTTGCAGATTAGGAAACTGGTGGTAAATAAGACCAGCTCTAGGCTGGCGTACAGGGGTATGTCAGTACCCAGAGTGGTGTATCTCTGTTTTAGTAAGCTGTTCTGTGTTTACAGGGCCCTACTTCTGAAGGATCCCCACCCGAAAGGTAAATGTAAACAAAGGGGCCAGGGATAAGGGTGAGGTCATTCTCCAAATATGCCAATGCCCATATTTGAAGTTCTAAAAAAGGGGGGAGGGTTTGAAAACCCAAGATATGGCAGGATTTTAAAGGCACAAATCCGAAATATAGTTAAAAGTATGAAGAAAGGGGAAGGGGAAAAGGGTATAAGTGGGACTTTAAATGAGGCAAGACCTTGCCGTCTACCTCCATCCCTATTAAATGTATATCAAGAAGAACAAAAAAGGCAGGACTTTGAATGAAGCGCTCGATGGATCAAAGTACTTGAGATATTGATTATATATAGACTCTATATTATAATCAAATAAGCTAAACCATAGCTTCGCATAAAATTGAAAATCATGTATAAACTCAAAAAGCAAGGGTACCTGCAAGTTATAAAACTAGGACAAACCTGATAGTGAAGAAGATAGAATAAATTGAATACCAAAATTTATTTCAACATACATGGATACATTATCATTAGTGCTTGATAATTAAAAATATAACATGATCAGTAAAAATCGTAACATGTCAAAAAATCATATAAAGGTGAAATGATTTAAAATATAAAGGCAGACTTCACAGTAGATTGATAGATGAATTGAAACATGATTGGTTAAGAAACACGACATCTATTAGCTCAACGCGTTTCGTGACTTATTGTCACTCGTCAGGAGCAAGCGTGTATAAAAAGTGGTATCTCTGCAAAAACATATATGAATTCTTAATTAATTTGGACTAAGCATAAATTCTGAAACTGACAAGGGAGATATCCTGCGTGTTTCTTACAGGGAATCTGTATAGGCGATATGATATCATGGGGCACAAGCACCCTCTCCAATCAGGGAACACCCCCCCAGGGAGCTGAGATGGCGAAGTCCACAGCGAACACCCAAGAAGGACACGTCCCAGATGACTCAACACAATGGCTATAGTATGTGAATGAGTGATATAAAATCATGACCAAGTAAAAATTAAATAGCAACATAGTAAAGCCTCTTGGTGCTGTTGTGTCAAAAGTGAACATGGAAGTGAGACTAGAAATAGTAGGAAAGAAAAGGGAAAAGAACTGCCATAGACAAGGCAAGATGAGAAGAGTGAATGAGGAATAGCTAAAACCAGTAGCCTAATGAAAAGGAAGGGAGAAGAAACAAAAATGAATCAGTGTGGTGTTACCTGACATTGGGTGAATGTTTGCAGTGTGAAGTCCAGTGTGTGTGTGATGAATAGCAAACCGTGTGAGCCATCAAAGGATAGCGCCCATAAATAGGTGCCGCTGGAACCATCACCATCAACGTCACACACGCAAGCTGCGGGGAAGAGGAGGAGCCAGCATCGGTATGGAGAGACTGTATGATGACATGGCGCCAAACGGTAGTAGTTAAAAGTATAACGTTTATTACATAATTACACTTTTTTCTTAAAAAGATAACAGACATTTTCCATTAAAAAAAATCATAGTTATCAATACATAGACCCTTTCCCAAACTTTTTGTGTCTGGGCTGAAATATACAAACTTATATCTAGTGATGTGCCTAAGCAATATGAGTTTTGCATATGATGTCTCCGCAACCTCAACGCGTCTCTTGGACTTAAGTCCACTGTATCGGGAGCTTTCTAGCAGAACATATATATATATATATATATATATGTGCACTAAATACAAGAAAAACACATGGACGCCCGCTGCTGCGTATCCCCGGTCTGATTTGAACTTGATATTTAGTTTGTGTTGAGGAGAATATTGGCCTTTGAGGGACAGTCCAATGCCCATCCAGACCAAGGGGGTGGACCTGGCACCACCTACCCGCAGGGGGAGATAAGGATCTGTCCCGTGCAGACTAACTTGTGCGGCGGCGTCCTGCTGGGATAACAATGGAGGAAGGACAACTACAAAAAGTGGAATAAGTCCTGAAGAAGCAATAAATATTGCGAAACGTTGATTATTATTCCACCTCCAACTATCTTCCATGCATCATTGAATCTATAGATATGTATATTGTATACTGGATACAACTTTGTTCATTATCTTTTAAGCATGTTTTTAAATATGCATTTAATAAAGAATTAATTTTACTATGGTAGTCTGTGTTCACTTGGACCCCATACCAATCCATTAAAGTCCTAAATACATAATTTTGATAATTTTGTTCATCTATAAATTGTTTTGATACAAGAAAAACGCATATAAAATATTATAGTAACATAACTAAATGCAACCAATATATCTATACCCAAGTTCATTATATTACCTGGACATGGACCGGGGAAGAGTTGGGTAGACAAGTGAACTGCCGATATTTTTTTTTTTTTCGTTTTTTGGGTCATTCATCGTGATTGCAATTCGTAAATCCGAAAATTCGAAAATCCGAAAATAAGAACGAAAATTGGAAAGAACGAAAAATCTAAAATTTGAAATAATAACTAACTAACTAATAATAACTAACTATTAAATTATAAGTATTGGAATTTCCTTTCAAATTTGGCTGTTAGTGAATGTAACATATACTAATTCAACCGAAGTTACGAATTATCCAAAATAACGAATGCTGCATCTAACAAATGGAACGAAACAAATTGATAATAACTAATAATCCTAATAAAAAGTTTATATTATTTTTATTATTGTTATTTATTATTATTAATTTGTTATGTTCCATTTGTTTAGTTACGGCATTCGTTATTTTGGATAACTCGTAACTTCGGATACATTTGTATTCGTTACAATCACTAACAGCAAACTTTGAAAGGAAATTCCAGCTCCTATAATTTAATAGTTAGTAATAGTTAAATTATTATTAGTTAGTTATTTCAGATTTTCGGGTTTTTGGATTTTCACATTTCTGAATTTACGAATTTTCAAATTTACGAATTTGCAAATTTTCAAATTTACACATTTTTGAATATTTGAATTTATGAATATTTTGAAAACATTTTTAAACAGGTTTTCCTTAATTCGGATATTTCCTAATTAAATAATTTGTCGAAATCTGTTAAAAAGCTAATTCGGAAGGAAAAGAATTGCACATGTCTTGAGTTAGACCAAAACCCAATATGGGGGACAATTTGAGCGAATACCAGAATTGGAGAAATTAGTTGCAGGGGGACCAACACAGAGATAATTATATAGAGAATTTATAAACTATTATGGTGTATGCAATCTGTATGGAATAAGGTATCTGTAAAAAAAAAAAATATATATATATATATAGACAAGGCTATTGAGTGGAAAGATCAGGTCATGCCTTTACTCTATAATGCTGTTGATATATCATTTCATTTGTGTAGTGAATACCATTGAAAAAATAATAGGGAGCAAAGTTTAACCTAACTTCAGCCCCCCCCCCCACCCACACTTTAACCTCCTTCTCTGCTTTATACAAATTACTCAATGACCACGGCACTGTAGCCAAATCCACTGCTATGCTTGGATGGGAGAAGGAGACCTCGCAGATAATCCCTGAGGAGGACTGGGCGGACATGGTTTCTAACATGCATAAATGCACACGCTCTATTTCAGTGAAAGAAACTACCCTCAAGCTACATACCCGTTGGTATTATACCCCAGTCAAGTTGCACAAATTCTACCCACTAGTTCCTGATACCTGTTTTAGAGGTTGCCCGGATAAAGGCACTCTTCTTCATATTCTTTGGAGCTGTGCAGTTTTGCAGCCCTTGTGGCAACTGACTTTCTCCATGGTACTCCAAATAACAGGAATCCCTGTTACCCTATCTTACCAGATGTGCATTCTATTAGCAGAACTTCCTGAGGTCTACTCCCCTCACCAAAAATTGATATACATTTAGAGCCATTCAATGGGCAATTGCTGTAAACCGGCATTCTCCCTCAGTGTCGTGGTCGCAGGTACTCTCCCGTATGGAATCTATCAAACTCATGGAGAGAGTGCATCACACCCTTATGGATTCCATGCACATCTTTGATAGAAAATGGAATAGTTGATCTGCAGATCTCCCGTAAGAGATTATGATATAACCCTGCGGATTTTATAACCCTGTATAAACCTTACAAACACAACCAGATTCCATATCTTATTGATGCAATTTTATTTTATTTTTTTTCTGTTTTATCTTTTATCCTATGTTTCTTTTTATGAGACATTATTCCTATTTCTTCTTTTTTCTAAGCCTACAATGAGAGTTACACATGCCTGTGAATGTACCTAGATTTTTGATAATATTTGTTATATTCTCAGTTATCATATATTTTGTACATGCACAAAATACCTCAATAAAACATTTGTAAACAGAAAAAATAATAGGGAGATGCATATTTGAATATACCATTAGAATAATGCAATCAAAGTTGTGCTATAAATTATATTTTTGTTATATTTTGTGCCATAAAAAGGTTTGTCCTTAGAATGAATTACACTTGATTCCACCTAGGATTTTGATCTGCCCGTGAACAGACTTATTTTCTGTTTTACTTCATATATTGCAGTACAAAAAATTAACTGATGTATCAACAGCATTATAGTTTAAGGCAGGGGGTAGGCAACCTTGGGCCCTCCAGCTGTTGCAGAACTACAAGTCCCGTCATGCCTCTGGGAGTAATTGTAATTGCCGGCCTTGCAATGCCTCATGGGAAATGTAGTTCCACAACAGGTGGAGGGCTACTGGTTGCCTGCCCCTGGTCCATGTCCAGGTAATATAATGAGCTTGGGCACATATATACATTGGCTTTTATATGTAATTATGTTACTATAATATTTTATATGTGTTTTTCTTGTATATAGTAAATGTACATATGTTCCGCTAGAGAACTCCTGATGCAGTAGACTTAAGTCCAAGAAACGCGTCGAGTGTGTGGAGACATCATATGCAAAACTCGTATTGCTTAGGCATATCACTGGATATGAGTTTGTATATTCCAGCCCAGACACAAAATGTTTGGGAAAGGGTCTATGTATTGATACATATGATTTTTTTACTGGAAAATGTTGGTTACCTTTTTAAGAAAAAATGTGTAATTCAGTAATCAGCTTTATACTTTTTAAATACATTTGGATTTATGCCTTTAATATCCCGCTGTATCTTTGGGTTTTCAAACCCTCCCCCTTTTTTAGAACTTAAACATTAGAATTAGGGATGTGGCACTAACACGCCAACTAAGCAATTTAACCATATTTGGAAAATGACTATCTTACTTTTGATTGACAGCACAAGGCAGTGTAAAAACCGCGTGTGTGCACAGTACAAAGTACACACCCAAACTCTCAGTAGTATAAAATATTACCTAAGCCAGGTCTCAAGGAAAATGGGTATGTAAGGTAAATAAAATTGTGCATTAAAAGGTCCGTAGCAAGTCCATAACAACTCCAGACTTCTTCTAAGAACATAAAGGGTTAACAGCAACTTGTAATCCACATGTAATCCGAACAGGGGGCAAGGGGTGTGGTAATGCATTTCAAGCTGAATAAAGGGGTCGCACCTCCTTGAAATTTGTTGCCACCCCTCTTTGATGTCATCACACCAAAGAGGGGCTGCCATCTGCGGGTTTGGATTATATGCACTTTTTGGAATATACAACTGTATATGCA
This sequence comes from Glandirana rugosa, assembly GCA_018402905.1. NCBI lineage: Eukaryota > Metazoa > Chordata > Amphibia > Anura > Ranidae > Glandirana > Glandirana rugosa. Next base: position 276,223 of record BLSH010179557.1, read on the forward strand.
TACTTGCTTTTTATTTCAATTCTTAAAAATTTGCTACACTTGGTCAGTGGCGCTTGTGTCTCTTTCTTTTTTTGTGCTTTTACATGAGCACATGGTGGTGGGCAATTTGAAAGCCGCTATTGGACTGAATAGGGACTATGGATCTGCTCACTGACGTGTGCTGTCAATCAAAAGTAAGACAGGTCTGATGGGGATCTAGGAAAGAAGAAGGCAGGCAGACCTAATGGAAAACTCCTTAATCATGCACCAGTCAATGTGACAGTTGCAGTGTCCAGTATGGCATGTTACTGCTGCTGAGGAAGAGACCCTTAGTGTCCATGAAGATGTCGCTGCTTTCTGTTGGTGACAATAAAGTGTCTTGTCTGTTTATCTGAACATGGTGTGCTGGTGACAACAGGTACATGAATCAGCTGCTATGTATATTTAACCCCTAGTACGCAAATATGTGGCCTCTTGGCAGGTGGGCCTTGGTGCCGAGTGGCTGCATATTTGCATACAATTTTCAGATGCAGCTGTGCCGGGAGCGTGCACTCTGTATGCTCCTAGCACAGGTACTGGCGGCTAACGGAAAGCTCTCAATCACTTCTTGGGATCAGGAGCTTACCAATCATGTGATTGCCATGACAACCAATAATGGTGGTCACATGATCATAAACCCTGCCCCGCCTCCCGGGATCTAAAACCTCTCAATGGACAGGGAGACACCTGCGCAAAATGGTTAAGACCCTCTCTGACATTGATCATGTTGATGTTTTGGGAATTAAAAACTAATATTGTCTGCACAGATGGGTCATGGATTTTTCAATGGGCCCGCAGATTTAAAGCTGATCTAGATGCTCTCAGTCAACTATTTTTAATCCTTATGCTGATAGCATTAGTAAATAGACAGGAGGGTATATTATTTTTACTTCTTTTTTAGGAAGGCATATTATTTTTACTTGTTTTAACCTTTCCTTACATTTTATCAGTTGCTTCCTGGTTTCTGGCCAGCAATACATTAACTCATACATCCCTGGAGTATTCATTGAATTTTTTTCATCTAGAGAAGGGAAGCAGGGGCATTCTCAGCTAAGCACCTCCTCCTGCCTACATGGCAGAGTTAGGGACAGATAGATTTCAGGAAGTAAATATTTTTAGGAAAGTATATTATTTTTACTTGTTTTAAACTTTTTTTTGTTACATTTTATCAGTTGCTTTCTGGTTTCTGGCCTGCAACACATTAAGTCATACATCCCTGGAGTCTTTATTGAATTTTTTTTTTAATTGGAGAAGGGGCACCAAAATATGGTGGGCACCAAATATTTTCTACAGTTTTTGATAAGTAAAAATCGCAGTCTTTCAAATTCTCCAAATATATTAAGACCTGGGAAAGGTTTAGACTACTCAGGGGTGGGCTTTTATGTAGACCTAGTTACATTTTAAAAGTGATGGTAAGTATGGAGAAGCTGCAGGTACATATACGTATAAAGGTAGATTTTGAGTGTTCTCATTACTGACATATGCAAAGAAATACAATGAAAACAACAGCTTTATCATACAATTATACTAAACTAGCAGAATGAAAACTCAAACTCAAGATAAGCAATTAATTTCATTCTGTGTTCCATTTGTCCTACAATCAATATAGTTGTTTGATTTACATGTCCTTTAAAGCTCCATAAGGCTCTTGAAAACTTTTTGATAAAAAAAAGTATAAAACAAAATGGAGTTTAACAAGAACAAGTCTTTTCTTTCCTTTTTGGGTGTAAAAGGTTCAAGAGTATGAAAGCCCACCGGCAAAATAAATAAATAAAGAAATAATACACATTCGAAGAAAGCAGTGTAAAGCTTTGTAATAAAAGGAGACAGCTGAAAAATGCTTCGCAACTTTAGTAAATTCCCAAGAAACCTGCTAATTGGACTCAAGAGATATGCTAATCAACAGCTAGGTACATGGTGTAGGAGAGATGCTTATATAAAAAACTACACGATATTTTATTCAAATAGATTATTTTCTAAGATTGTATTGCCAAACTATCCAGAAACTTGTCTCCCTGGTGAATAGTTTAATATGAATTTAAAATTAGCTCTCTGCAGTGTAAAACTGCAAGCGTTAGGTGATGATACAAACACCGAGCTTGGCCCCAGTCATTACTGAAATATATTGCACATCTGTATTTCTTGAAATTTTTGTGAGGCTGCTTCAAAGTAATTCTTGAATCTTCTAGTACTGTAAGGACAGTTTTCATACTTGAAGCCTTAAAAGATGAGTAGCCTACATGAGAGACAATACCTATAGCACAAAGCCACGTTTACCTACTACCACTCTTTAAGTCAAAATGTGAAAGACATGGCAGTACATTGGTGGTAAATTAACCACTTCCTTCCCTTGTTTTTTAAAGTTGACATTCAACCTTTTAGTAAATGTGATACAAGCAAAGTCCACCTAGCCACCTAGTATTTGACGGTGGGTGACGGCAAGTGGTTAAAGTCCAAACAGACACAGATCTCTTCCTGATTATTTATGCTACCTGCTGGTGGACTCCAGTGCCCAATCCGTTCCTCCAGGGAGCCCAGTACTGCTTTAAATGATTGTGCCAGCTACCTACATAGAGATATTGTAAGATTCGTTCCCCCATCTCCGCTGTGATGAATGAAGCTGGAAACTTCAAAAATGTTGTCACTTCCGGTTTCAGTTTTGTGTTTCCCTGGCCAGTAAAGCAGAGGAAGCAGCCTATCAAACAGATCTTCATTTAATTGGATACCTTGGAGAACAGAGGAAGAATCAGGGGTCTAATAGAATAGCTGTCACTGCCTAAAGCTATCAGAAGGGGTGATGTTCAATAAAGTTGAATAAAAAATGTTTATTAAAAATTCTGAACAAATACATTTAAATAAAATAAATTAAAAGAGTGTTAAAGCATGCAAAACAAAACCAAAGAAAATTCCCAGGTCAACTTACCGACCAGCCTGCTAACCATCCAAATTGCCCTGTCAAACAGCATGCATTAAAAACGGGTTTTGTTTGCACACATTTGCAAATACATGCAATACATTGCCCCGCTATGCTTGGTGTCCAGTGCACCTTTGTACCTTTAAGGAGGGGTGGGCTCCCTCCAGGCTCACCTGCCCTCTGCCTATCCATTATAATGAATGTGCTTCCACTGTGGAGGCTCTCGAAATTTAGAGTTAGGACTACAGATACTGGGGTGCCATGGCGGGGCTTTGTAGCTTACGCATATATTTGCAAATGTGTGCAAACAAAATCCCTTTTTCTTAATGCATACTGTTAGACAGAACAATTCAGTTGGTTAGCAGACTCGTCGGTAAGTTGTTATAGGTGGGGGCAGTGGCCATTTGTTTGTACAATTGTTAAAGCACCACTGCCTCCAATGCTCACATGCAAGTGCAAATATAGGTCCCACACAAAATTTAGCATTAATTCTAGCACCAGAGCTCACATTTAACTCTAAACTGGTAACCTGTTAGACTTTTAGATACCATAGTTTGTCACCATTTCACAGGCGTGTGCAATTTTAAATGTTGACGTGTTTGGTACCTATTTATTCAACACATCATCAAAATTGGGTACTGCATTTTGTTTGTGTGCACTAAAATTCAATGTGTATTTTTTCCTGAAATTTGCATTTGGTAAACTTCTGCGCAAATATTGAATGACATAAAAAATTGCAACAGCCACTATATTATTCTCCAGGACCTTTGCTTTCAGAAAATATATAATTTTTGGGGGGCTTAATTAAATTCTAGCCAAAAAAAAATGCTGATTTTAACTTGTATGTCTAAATTGACAAAATTTGCCCCAGATGGCATGTGGTTAAATTGGTCCTAAAGGCAAAAATGCAATATGTGATGCAGCTTGTCACTATAATTCACAAATCAGTCTTTGGTTTTCTGAGCTCCCCTCCACCTGTATCTTCCTTATTTTGATCTTGCTGTGATTTTTAGAGGGTGAGGCTGGTTGCCTCCCTTCCTAGGGACTGTGAGGGGACTTGACCAGAGACTCTAACAACTTCTCTCTCTTTTGGCACTGCGGAAGTTCATGTGAGCACATCTACCTGTGTGTCCACATATCGACAGGAGGCCAAACCAACAGGAACCAGAGCCTGAGGACTGAGGGCAGTGACACCAGAGAAAGCACAGTGGTGACAGCAGCAATCGTTTCAATACCACTTTTGCTGCAGGGAGATCGGAGCTTAGCACAGTCACCCGTAAAGGCACCTTGGCAGTACAGTCTACTGAACGCTAGAGTTGAGCGAACCCGAACTGTAAAGTTCGGGTCCGTACCGAACTTTGGGGTGTCCATGACCCAGACCTGAACTTGGACATTTGAAAAAAAGTTTGGGTTCGGGTTCTGGGTTCGGGTATTTGATCACGCATGTTGAATAGCTGCAGGGCAGCCAATCAACAAGCATTTCACTGGTTTGCCCTTAGAAGCCATCACAGCCATGCCTACTAATAGCATGGCTGTGATTGGCCAGTGCATCATGTGACCCAGCCTCTTTATAAGCTGGAGTCACTTAGTGCTGCATGTCACATGCTCTCTGGGTAGTGTAGGGAGAGGATGCTGCCGGCGCTGTGAGGGACAGATTGCAGATATAATAACATCTCATCCTGCATTACAGAACGATCTGATTGTGGACTAGGTAGAGATTACTACTACTACTGCTTTTAGGGACAGATTGCAGATCTAATAACATCTCATCCTGCATTACAGAACGATCTGACTGGACTAGGTAGAGTCTACTGCTTAGAGGGACAGATTATTGTTCTAAAATCATCTTCTAGTTCTATAGGTCAGGTTCCTGCTGTTGCTGTAAGAGACAGATTATTGTTCTAAAATCATTTTACTTCCTTTTGCAGCCCTCTAGCACTTTCCAGGACTTTTTTACAGTAATTTTTGTGCCGAAAAGTTCGGGTCCCCATTGACTTCAATGGGGTTTGGGGTAAAGTTCGGGTCAAGTTCGGTACCGAACCCGGGCTTTTTCCCGAAGTTCGGCCGAACCCGAACATCCATGTGATCGCTCAACTCTACTGAACGCATTTAATTAAGCCACATTACTGCTCATTGCTGCTCTTCGGTGACTTTGTTATTGTTTATGCTGCTCTGGCACAAAGTGTCATCTCATGCCTAGTGCTTGCTGCTAATCTATTTTTTTTGTCAAATTGTGTTATCACTATTCTCAATCTATCTCTCTGCTTTTCTTGTTTTCAATTTATACAGTTAAGACTTGCCACTATTGACTTGTTTAGTGTCTGTTTCTTGATATATTGCCTTTAGTGATTTTCTATGATATTGCTTGCTTTGTGTATTCAGCCTAGTGTGTCAGAGCGGTTGAAGTTCTTAGTGTACAGGAGCAGACTGTTAATAGGCTAAAGGACATCAGCCGCAATAAGGTAAAAAAGGTAAAGGTAATAACTCCCTCCACACCCACCCCATAATTCTGCAATATACACAGCATTTTGCCACCTACATGACATTCAATGTGGATTTTCATCTACTTTTGCCGACCTGACAGTGTCTACCAGCCCTACACTAATCTTCCCCTATGCACTTTATCAGCACTCCCTATGCCTTTAGTATCACAGGACATGGGCCTCACCCTTTTATAGTGAGGGGGAAAGTTTATCCCAAACCCCACTTATAAACCCTTTTAGGAGAACTGACCTAAATTCATAGGTCAGGCAGTTCATTATAGTTGCAATAAAATCAGTCTGCTGAATACCAGCATTCATTTGCCAGGACTATCAATTTTGAACAAGCAGGGTTTGTGGCAAGCCCATGGTAGCGCCAAACATCATGCCTAGCCATGAGATTGGAGATTAGTATTATTATTATACAGGATTTATATAGTGCCAACAGTTTGCGCAGCGCTTTCCAATATGAGGGCAGACAGTACAGTTACAATACAATACAGGAGTAATCAGAGGGCCCTGCTCGTTAGAGCTTACAATCTAGAAGGGAGGGTCAAGTGGAACATAAGGCAATAACTGTGGGGGATGAACTGATGAAGCAAATGCATTTGTTAGGTGTGGGTAGAATAAGCTTCTCTGAAGAGGAGGGTTTTCAGGGATTGTCTAAAAGCTAGCAGAGTAGGAGATACTCGGACAGGTTGGGGTAAGGAGTTCCATAGGATTGGAGAAGCTCTGGAAAAGTCCTGGAGACGAGCAAAGGAGGAGGTGACGAGGGAGCTAGAGAGCAGGTGGTCTTGAGAGGAACAAAGAGAACGATTAGGTTGGTATTTCGAGACTAGGCTGGTGATGTAGCTGGGGGCTAAATTGTGGATGGCTTTGTAGGTTGTTGTGAGTATTTTGAATTTAATTTGTTGGGTGAGCGGGAGCCAGTGGAGGGATTGACAGAGAGGAGTAGCAGACACAGAACGATTGGTAAGGTGGATGAGTCTGGCAGCAGCATTCATGATGGACTGAAGGGGGGATAGCCTGTGTAGACGTAAGCCATTGAGAAGGGAGTTGCAGTAGTCAAGGCGAGAGATGACCAGAGAGTGAATTAAGAGCTTTGGTGTGTCATTGGTTAGAAAAGGGGCGTATTTTTGAGATGTTGCGGAGGTTGAGGCGGCAGGATTTGGACAGTGATTGGATGTGGGGCTTAAAGGAGAGTTCAGAGTCCAGGACTACACCTAGGACCTTGGCTTGTGAGGATGGGCTGATAGTTGTGCCATCGATTATGACAGAGAGATTGGTGGAAGGGGCACGTGGTGGAGGAAAAATGATACCTTCAGTTTTGGATAGATTAAGTTTGAGGAAGTGGTGTGACATCCAGACCACTATATCTTTTAGTAAATTAGTGATACGTGAGGTGACTGAGGAAGTGAGCTGAGGGGTAGAGAGATAGAGAGATAGAGAGATAGATTTGGGTGTCATCAGCATACAGATGGTATTGGAAGCTATTAGCTGACCCAGGGAGGAGGTGTAGATTGAAAATAGGAGTGGCCCAAGAACAGAACCTTGGGGGACCCCAACGGAGAAAGGAAGAGGAGAGGAGGAAGTAGAGTTGTAAGTAAGGCTAAAGGTGCGATTAGATGAGTAGGAAGAGAACCATCAAAGAGTACAGTCATGGAGACCAATGACATGGAATTTTTGGAGGAGGAGGGGGTGGTCAACCATATCAAAGGCAGCAGAAAGGTCCAAGAGTAGGAGTACAGAATAGTGTCCATTGCTTTTGGCTGTTAGTAGATCGTTTGTTAGTTTTAGAAGAGCAGTTTCTGTGGAGTGTTGAGGACGAAATCCAGACTGAAGGGGATCAAGAAGGCTATTCTCGACAAGGTAGTTGCTCAGGCGGTTGTAGACTAGATGTTTAAGGAGTTTGGATAAAAAGGAAGCGTAGGTTGTTAGGATTGGTTGGGTCCAGTGAAGGCTTTTTAAGTATGGGGCTAACTAATGCATGTTTTAGAGAGTTGGGGAAGATGCCAGAAGAGAGGGAGAGATTGAAAATGGGGGTTAAAGACTGTAGAATTGAGTCAGAGGGTGAACGTAGTATTTGCGAGGGAACAGGATCCAGTGGGCAGGTGGTTAGTTTGACGTTAGCAAGTAGTTTAGCAACCTCATCTAAAGTGGCGGGGTTGAATGAGGGAATTAGTGATTGTACCTGTAGGCATGAAGTGTGAAGCGTGGAAGGTATCTGAACAGCAGAGATCTCTTCACGAATTGTTTCAATCTTCAGTTTGAAGTGATTGGTGATCTCCTGGGCAGTGAGTGAAGTAGTGGGCGGAGGCAGAGGAGGACGAAGTAGAGAGTTGAAGGTAGAAAAAAGTTGACGAGGACAGGATGATAAGTTGTTAATGAGAGTGATAAAATAGGTCTGCTTGGCAATGTGGAGGCAGGAATTGTATTTTATACTGGTTGAAATCTTTTTGAGATTTAGTCTTACGCCATAGGTACTCAAGAGAACGGCTATGTTTTTTCAGACTTCTAGTGTCATCTGTTTTCCAAGGTTGAAGGGGTTGGGCCTGATTCTGTGAGTGGTGAAAGGGGCTAGTGTGTCCAGGGAGGCTAAAAGTGAAGCGCTGTAGACTGAAGTGGCTAGGTCGGTGCAGGACAGGGGTGTGATTTTGTCATAGAGGTGGTCAGTAGCAGAGTAGAGAAGAGAAGGGTTGAGACGTTGTAGGTTTCTACGGGTAGCTGTTAGGCGGTTGGAGGCAGAGGAGGTGGAGGAGAGGGAGAGAGTGAAACTAATAAGGAAGTGATCAGAGTGAGGGAATGGATAGTTGGAGAGGCTGCATGGAGTGCAAAGGTGGGAGAAAACCAGATCAAGGGTATTGCCTTCAGAGTGAGAAGTAGCATGCATCCATTGCATCAGGTTAAAGGACGAGGTTAGACTGAGAAGTTTGGAAATAGCAGGAGAGTTAGTATTAATAGGGATGTTGAATTCCCCAAGAATGATTGTGGGTATTTCAGAAGAGAGAAAGTAGGGTAGCCAAGCAGAGAAGTCATCAAGAAAGGTTGATACTGGTCCGGGGGGGGCGGTAGATTACAGCTACCCTTAGAGAAACTGGGGAGAAAAGACGAATGCAGTGTGCTTCAAAAGAGGAGATAGACAGAGAGGGGGGTGGGTGAAGTAACTGAAAGGTGCTATGTGGGGCTAGAAGGATTCCAACACCCCCTCCCTTGCGTCCACTGGGTCTGGGGGAGTGAGTCCAGAGAAGACCACCATGTGATAGGGCAGCAGAAGATGCAGTGTCGGATTTATGAGTTAGCGATAAAAAGATCATGGAGAGAGGTCAGTTTGTTACAGACTGAGCAGGCATTCGAAAAGGGCGCAAGAGAAAGGGAGTCCGATTTTGGGCAGAAGAGAAATGGGAATTAGATTGTGTGCATTGCGGCTGCAATCGGAGGGTGCAGGGTAATGGGTGTGTTGAGTATAGTTAAATGATGGAGGCCCAGGGTTTAGGGATATATCTCCAGAGGTTAGGAGAAGCAGAAGGGTGAGGGAGGTAATGTGGGAGTGCGATTTATATGAAGACACATGTTCTAGTGTACTGGAGTATTTTTGTGTGTGTGGATTCAGAATTAGCATGAGATGGTGAGTGCAGTAATAAGGAGAGGATAGAAGTGAGGGTGATATATATAAGCTGTGAGGTGGAGAAGAGGGGTGAAGGAGAGTTGGTTTAAGGATGCAGGACAGAGTTGTCAGAAGGAGTGATAGAGAGTGCATGTTAGGAGGAGAAAGAGCTAAAGGAGTAAACAATGCCACCTGTAGTTTGTGTGGTGTTATTCAAGTATTTTCTTGTGTTCATTCGTTTTGTGCATTCGCTGAAGTGTAGAGTCAGAAGTGCTTCCACTTATAGAATAGCCCCACTTTGAGAATAAGCCCCTGCTGCAAATGCAAACCCCCTGCAAATGCTCCCCCTAAACCTGATTGAATTTATACTGATAGGGATGGGGGGTGGGTGCATTCCAAATTAGCAATCAGGAGGTAGTAAATAAAGGGTGACTAGGCAGAGCAAAATTCTCACTTAAAAAACAGAACAACAGGGGCACTAGAGGTAAACAGGCCATAATTTAGTTAAAGACAAGGGGCAAATGAAAGCATTGCAGTGTGACCAGCTCTTTAGATAGTTAAGCAGAAAAAAAACAAAAAAAAAAATACCAGTATAATTAAACAGACTTTAGCAAAAAGAGACAGCAAGGTTTCAGTTTTTGGGTGGAGTCAATTCAGAGAACATACCTGCAAAGAAACAGATGAAATTTCAGATGAGACATTCAGATAATTTTTGCAGTCAGAAGTGCTTCCACTTATAGATTAGCCCCACTTTGACAATAAGCGCCTGCTGCAAATGGAAACCCCCTGAGATGGACAAATGTCTAAAATGCCCCACTGGAATCTTTCCCATCTATATTTATTAATGCTAGCAGCATAATGATTTAAAATAGTTATTGTTGATTGAGAGAATTTAGTTCCACCTTAGTGAGTTGTTTTCCAAGGTAAGGATTCACATATACTTTAATTATTGGAAAACCGCAATTTGCAATTTTTTTTTTTTTTTTTTGGGGGGTTTAGATATGCTTTAACCTTTGGTACATTCTGCTGATCTTTTTGGTTATGCCAATGGTCCCATTCAAAAGTTGTTCAAGCTCCACAAGTGTAAGTACTTTATTCCAAGTTAATTATTCTGGAATAATTTACTACTGTATATCATGCCTTTAACTATGGGTTAAAGTGATCGTAAAGGCACAGGGTTTTTTTTATCTTCATGCATTCTATGCAAGAAGGTTAAAAAACGTTCTGTGTGCAGCAGCCCCCCAGCCCATTCTAATACTTATTGAGCCCCCTCTCCATCCAGCGATGTCCACGAGAGCCTTGCCTCTCTGGGGACTCACACTCCTGATTGGCTATTGACAGCAGAGGGAGCCATTGGCTCCCACTGCTGTCAATCACAGCCTGTGAGCCAATCAGGAGATGAAGTGGGTGAGGCCGAACCATAGCTTTGTGTGTGAATGGACAAACAGAGCAGCAGCTCAGCTCAGGTGCCCCCATAGCAAGCTGCTTGCTGTGGGGGCACCCGAAAGGAGAGAGGAGGGAGGAGCGCCGGTGTGGGACCCGAGAAGAGGAGGATCCAGGTCATTCTGTGCACAGAGCAGGTACGGTAAATATAACATGTTTATTAATTTTATTTTAATGAAAAAAGAAATTCAAGTGTTAATGCTTCAGACACAACTTTAAGTTGTTTTAGCAAATGTTTGGCCATACATATACTGTAGTGTCCATGATTGGTATCATGTGGTGCTAGATTTGCAGTCATGGTGTCATTTCTACCTGTTGCCATGGAAAGAAAAATGTGTTCTACCCAAAATGACATTTTCAGTTTTGCTTAGAATTAACTTTTCGCTATTCTCCTGACCTTTCTGGTTATGCCAGCTGTCCCATTTAAATGCTGTACAAGTTCCACATTTAACCTAGGCTCATTTTGATTTTGGCAAGGCATTACGAGCTGAATGAAATGACAGATTAGAAAATTATACAACATAATTACATAATCTCAGCATTTGGGTAAAATTAAGAGACAGGGATAAAAGATAACGCAGATAAAACCCTGGAAACTCAAATCACACTTAACATTTCTTCTCGGGGGGAAAAATGTCTCGGCAAAAGATGGAAGAAGAGATTTATAAGTTTAACTTTTTCGTCTGATGTGTAATTTGCTCTTTCTACTTAGAGTTAAATTGCTTATACATGCACAAGGGAAATGACTGGAGGAGGGAGCCTCATATTTTAATTAAGAAAGATATGCAAAATGGTAATAGAGCAATTCAAATGCATTAGGCACCTTGGAAATCTCTGGTTGTAAATTCTGGTGTCTAGTGGGGCAATCTCGACTGGAGATCTTCATTTCCGAGCCGGCTAGTAACATTGGTTAAGTGTCCTGGAATAATTTACTATATCATGACTTTAACGGTGTGATAATTGTTAATGTTTCAGGCACATCTCTATTTTTTCATTAGCAGTCATGAGAAGCAACACAAATCCAAGCAGTAAAAAATAATTACTAGAAGTGGGTGATCTTTTTTTTCATTCCAGAGCACTAATGTGTGTGCTTGGCTGCTTATATTTAGATAACAACAAGAAAAAGAACTATTTACAACGGAATGGTTTAAAAGCTAAAATATTTTTCCAATGAAATTTCTTATGAAATATGAAATAAGAAAAAGTAGGATATTGAGTTTAACCCATTACAATTACCAAATACAAGCAGTTAAAATAGAAGTCCTAGAAAAATCATAATCCCAGGTTCTCAGCTTACGTTCTAGTTTATTATCAAATAGATAATTGGTAAGGGGTATACGCCTCTGTGGTAAATGTTCAACTCTAAAGATTAAAAACCTGAGTTTGCTCAACCCACACCCACATAAAATGAATGATCAACTCACTGTATATACGTATGAAATAGCATCAAACGTATTATAGTAATAACCACATGAAAAGACAAAAAATGCAAATGTGTAATAGAACCAGTATCCAACATACAAAATCTATCACCCAATTAAATCCCCCCCCCCCGGGTTCATCCTAAGACATGGTGGGATCAAGCTGGCAGCCTTTGTGTATTTGTATAAATTGTATCCTTCACAGGTCTTCTAGTATTTGGACACTTCGAGGGAAATACAATGTCAATCTGTAGATGGTTGGATTTAAGACATCCAAGAGATATATAATGAAAGGTAGACCGTTGGTGATCCAAGATGGGGTCTGTGGGAATGTACACACATTAACAGTTCCTTCATGTGGGGACTGAACAGTGGTCAAGAAGGGGTATGCATATGATACAATAATCCAGGCAATCCATATGCCTCGCTGAAGGAGGCTAATTGATGATACAGTCCTGATAAACCCCTTCTCGCATTGTGAAAAGTCCTCCAGGCTTGGGTTACTTTTCCCTGATGACCCACAGACCTGGTCCTATAGGAACCATTTGTAATC
>BLSH010179557.1:288665-299358 GCA_018402905.1 Glandirana rugosa
CCCCCCGGTTCATCTCTAAGACATGGTGGGATCAAGCTGGCAGCCTTTGTGTATTTGTATAAATTGTATCCTTCACAGGTCTTCTAGTATTTGGACACTTCGAGGGAAATACAATGTCAATCTGTAGATGGTTGGATTTAAGACATCCAAGAGATATATAATGAAAGGTAGACCGTTGGTGATCCAAGATGGGGTCTGTGGGAATGTACACACATTAACAGTTCCTTCATGTGGGGACTGAACAGTGGTCAAGAAGGGGTATGCATATGATACAATAATCCAGGCAATCCATATGCCTCGCTGAAGGAGGCTAATTGATGATACAGTCCTGATAAACCCCTTCTCGCATTGTGAAAAGTCCTCCAGGCTTGGGTTACTTTTCCCTGATGACCCACAGACCTGGTCCTATAGGAACCATTTGTAATCCAAGGTATATGATAAACAAGTAGTTCAATGAATTGTATACTTATCAGATCTCCTGTAGATGTTGGCCATCCAGCATGTAGCAATATTCAGTCTTTATCCGCGGGGTGCCGCATCTATGGTAAATGCTAGTGGCTTTCATTGTGCCTGTGTTTTTATGGCTCCTGGTTTCTTGTACATTATCTAGCTTATGTCTCCTGGGAATGTACAGTAGTTGGTGTTATTTTGGGTAGCACCAAGGACCTGGTCATGGAGACATCTCTGGAGTGCTCCATTACAGTGCCTTGCGAAAGTATTCGGCCCCCTTTGAACTTTGCGACCTTTTGCCACATTTCAGGCTACAAAAATAAAGATATAAAACTGTAATTTTTTGTGAAGAATCAACAACAAGTGGGACACAATCATGAAGTGGAACGAAATTTATTGGATATTTCAAACTTTTTTAACAAATAAAAAACTGAAAAATTGGGTGTGCAAAATTATTCAGCTCCCTTAAGTTAATACTTTGTAGCGCCACCTTTTGCTGCGATTACAGCTGTAAGTCGCTTGGGGAAGTCTCTATCAGTTTTGCACATCGAGAGACTGAAATTTTTGCCCATTCCTCCTTGCAAAACAGCTCGAGCTCAGTGAGGTTGGATGGAGAGCGTTTGTGAACAGCAGTTTTCAGTTCTTTCCTCAGATTCTCGATTGAATTCAGTTCTGGACTTTGACTTGGCCATTCTAACACCTGGATATGTTTATTTGTGAACCATTCCATTGTAGATTTTGCTTTATGTTTCGGATCATTGTCTTGTTGGAAGACAAATCTCTGTCCCAGTCTCAGGTCTTTTGCAGACTCCATCAGGTTTCCTTCGAGAATGGTCCTGTATTTGGCTCCATCCATCTTCCCATCAATTTTAACCATCTTCCCTGTCCCTGCTGAAGAAAAGCAGGCCCAAACCATGATGCTGCCACCACCATGTTTGACAGTGAGGATGGTGTGTTCAGGGTGATGAGCTGTGTTGCTTTTACGCCAAATATAACGTTTTGCATTGTTGCCAAAAAGTTCGATTTTGGTTTCATCTGACCAGAGCACCTTCTTCCACATGTTTGGTGTGTCTCCCAGGTGGCTTGTGGCAAACTTTAAACGGCACTTTTTATGGATATCTTTAAGAAATGGCTTTCTTCTTGCCACTCTTCCATAAAGGCCAGATTTGTGCAGTATACGACTGATTGTTGTCCTATGGACAGAGGCTCCCACCTCACCTGTAGATCTCTGCAGTTCATCCAGAGTGATCATGGCTGCATCTCTGATCAGTCTTCTCCTTGTATGAGCTGAAAGTTTAGAGGGACGGCCAGGTCTTGGTAGATTTGCAGTGGTCTGATACTCCTTCCATTTCAATATTATCGCTTGCACAGTGCTCCTTGGGATGTTTAAAGATTGGGAAATCTTTTTGTATCCAAATCCAGCTTTAAACTTCTCCACAACAGTATCTCGGACCTGCCTGGTGTGTTCCTTGTTCTTCATGATGCTCTCTGCGCTTTAAACGGACCTCTGAGACTATCACAGTGCACGTGCATTTATACGGAGACTTGATTACACACAGGTGGATTCTATTTATCATCATTAGTCATTGAGGTCAACATTGGATCATTCAGAGATCGTCACTGAACTTCTGGAGAGAGTTTGCTGCACTGAAAGTAAAGGGGGTGAATAATTTTGCAAGCCCAATTTTTCCATTTTTTATTTGTTAAAAAAGTTTGAAATATCCAATAAATTTCGTTCCACTTCATGATTGTGATCCACTTGTTGTTGATTCTTCACAAAAAAATTACAGTTTTATATCTTTATGTTTGAAGCCTGAAATGTGGCAAAAGGTCGCAAAGTTCAAAGGGGGCCGAATACTTTCGCAAGGCACTGTATATAAGATAGAAATAGGCAGTTTAAATAGCTCCTAAATGTATAAACAAAGACAACTGACCACTGCTGTCCAGACAGAAAAGTGCCCAAAAAAGGACATTTGGACCAAAATTTACCAAAACAAAAAAAAAAACCAATCGGTCCAGCCCCAGGATCTTCTTATTGATACACAACTAGTGCAGGAGACAGACTTTGCATGACCTGGTGAGCACTTGCTTTGTCTACTATGCACTTAGACCAGGGCATTTACTATAGTATTCTGGAGGCTAGGTCTTTTTTTTTATTATTGTAAGACGTACTTAACAATGACAAGCTAGGTAGGAGAGCACATACAAAGGGGTTGATTTACTAATGACAAAAAAACTGTGCATTTTGCAAAGTGCATTTGCACTCTGCAAGTACATTTGCTCCAGAGCTTAGTAAATGAGCAGAAGCTCAGCTGACTTCCATTATCCAATCGTGTTCAAGCAAAAATGCATTTTTTTTATTTTCCTTGCATGGTATTCTTTGCGAAGTGAAACCTTGCCTCATTTACTAAGCTCTGGAACAACTGCACTTTGCAAAGTGCACAGTCTTTTTGACTCAACCCCAACGTCTTGAGTACAATTAAAGGTGTCTCGTAGATTATTGTCATGTGGACTCCAATAATAGTATAACTCCAAAATCTACAGTATTTCTCTCTAGTCTCCCAGGGGTTGATTTACTAAAGGCAAATAGATGGGTGCAGTTGCACTCTGCAAGTGCAGTTGCTCCAGAGCTTAGTAAAGATGGCAAAGCCATGCTTATTTCCAGCATCCAATCATGTGCAAGCAAAAATGCTGTTTATTTTTATTTCCCTTGCACTAGATATTCTTTGTAACATAAAGCTTTACCTCATTTATTAAGCTCTGGAGCAACTGCACTTGCAGAGTGCAACTGTACCTGTGCAAGTGCACTATCTATTTGCTTTAAGTAAATCAACCCCCTAATGTTTATAACAGTATGCAGGAAGACAACCCTTACATTTTTTTCTGTTTATCTTTCCAGTTCTTTATTCAGGACTTTCATTAGAAATGCAGTAGCCCTGTCTTAGCTCTGCTTTTAAGTGAAACACCTAGCTTGCTGAGGTCAATACTATACCTGTACTGAGGCAACATAGATCACCTCTCCTTTTGCTAATTTCCACAAATGCTCTTGCTCAGTATGTGGAGACACCATGCAATCTGTCTGTGAACATCCAATGCTACCTGGACCATCTGTTCCTATGCTGAGGAGTATCTTTATCCAAATAAGCTTATGAACACAGGGGAGGCATGGTTTTCTGTTTTGAGTGCATTTTGTGTTTTAAAGCCACCAATGTCCATAGCTTTCTGACACATCTACACTATGGCTCTTCTTTTTTCTCCCCAGATTAACTATTAAAAAGCATTACTGAGAGAGTCCCAACCATTCCAAATACTCCTATATGCCGTGCACCTCCTAAAGAGCCACTGGTAAAATTGGTCCTATGTCCCCCTTTGTAGCACACACAGTCAGGCACACAGCAATTCATTTTCTTAATTTTTCACCTTTGGAGAAAACTGTTTTTTTTTAGGGTTTGATTTGGAGTGATGAACTTGGATAGGGGCAGGGAGCATGGGATGCCCCAAAACTATGAAACTGTACAACCTGAGGACTTTTCAACTTCTGGCTACACTGTACAAGCTGCTGGCTCCACTGCACACACCTCCAGCTGCACTTGACTAAACTGCTGGCTGCACTTGAGCAAAAGAAATGTCCCATGGAATTTCCAAGCTGACTGTGATATGTACTCCTTCCAGAGTTTAAAGCTACACTCTTTCACACTTTGCAGCACTGGGGTCTTGTACCAGGCTCTTCCCAATAAGGGAGATGTAGACTCACAATGCTTCTGGACAGCTTGGGCTCTCTCCTACAACTTCCTCCCGGCTCTCTTATGTGAGCTTTCTCCTAACCCAGCTGGATGCTTGGACTAGGTCTTGAAAATAGCCCCCCCCCCTGCTAAACATAGCTGGGAACTTGGTATCTTCTGGCTGGCTTCTGTCCAAATTTCTGCCCCAGGGAGCAGAGCCCCATGCATAGGGGTCTCCTCCTGCAGCACTGGGCCCAGAAACACTCTGCTGTGCTGCCCAGACCTCCAACTTCTTATGGGCTCTTCCTCCCCCTTTTGGGCACACCCCCCCAGGGTTTGGCTGGAGTCCCATAAATATTCAGACAGACTATTCTGCTCCCCCTCCCCCTATGCTTCTAGAAGTCTCTAGAAGTCAGGGGGAAGTAATTGAACAGCAGCATGTGAAACACTGAGTAGCCCTAAGCAATAAACCCTTGCTCCACTGATTTCAAAAGAGCTAAACTAAATTTACCTAGCAGCCTACTCTATACTGGGGAGGAACTACATGTACAAGCCCTTACATTATTGCACAGGTGCCATAGGTTACATATATTTTGATGTAATTGGTCTGCATATAGGTTATGAATCCTTGACTTCTGTTCACAATGTGGACTCAATGTGTAGGTGTGTGTATGACTATACTAAGGGCATTGTAAGTTCTATTGTAACACAGCTAGCAATGCTTTAAACATCAATTAAAACCACTGATGATGGCTTCACGGGTGTGGCCGAATTAGGGCACTGTTGATGGCTGCAATCAGGGCACAGACAGGTGCTGCACAGATGTGGCTGGCAAAGGCACTAATGAGACTGCACCGGAGTGTGACACTATAAAAATCACAGAATAGTAAACAGACTCACTGATCTCACACAGATTTACTTTTGTGATTGATGTGATTGGACACAGTGATCACATTGCAAATGGCTACTGTGATTGGCCCTTTACCCTGTGATGCACTGTTTATAAGGGACACAGCAATCGCAGATCACAATGCTGTGCACCTCGTTGGCTGCGCACTAGAGGCAGAAATGGGAGGAAGTACGGGTACAGGAGAGCGCCTGTCTGTTCAAATATTTACATTGGCTGAGCAGAAAGTGGTAAAACTGAATGGGCTGTTTTATAAGGTGAGGGTTTACTTCAAAGGGTAGCTCCACTTTTGTGGTAAAAAAAACAAAAAAACAGCAAATAAAAAAATATTAAAGAATATACAATTGCAACACAAGTCATATTGTAATCAAATGTTATTAAAATTACCTTTGGTTTTTAATCTGCAGCACTGTTATTATATGTAAAATACAATGCAATGTGGCTACTTGAACGCATTCTCTACACAGATGGTGTACACCAGGCATCCTCAAACTACGGCCCTCCAGCTGTTGCGGAACGACACATCCCATGAGGCATTGTAAAACTCTGACATTCACAGACATGACTAGGCATGATGGGAATTGTAGTTCCTGAACAACTGGAGGGCCATAGTTTGAGGACCCCTGGTGTACACAATGTCCCCTGAAAATGTAATTTCCTGCTTGTGTGATTGGCTTACTGATTTTCCCAGAAGTCTGTACTAAGATACAAATAAGATTTTTGGCATCCCCTGAAACAAAAATGTATTTTTTGGTGAGATACTCTCAAAGGCAAATCATATCTAAAGGGATGCAAACCTTGCCACTTTCCTCATTAGAGCACTGCAGGTGCATCATCTGATTGATAATTACAAAACCACCCCCATACAGATACACTGGGCACATGGACACAGACAAACAAACAGCTATTCCTTCAGAATAGCAAAAGTTAGGAATCTGCAACAAAGTTTGTTAAAATCCTTTTAATGTACATAGATTACCCAGAGGGGAATGTTTTTTTTTCTAAGCAAAAGTTACTTATTTAATATGCAATGCATTATGTTGCTTGTGCACACTCTTACTCTCTTTCTACTTATTTCACAATGCATACTAAACTAAACATAAATATTCCAAAAATGCTTTTCAACTTTCTTAGCATTTTACAACCAAAATTATAAACTCAAGGCTGATTTATAATTTCTGCAGTAAACTTCCAGCTGACAGGTATTTTGCTGGCCTTCCATCTTAAAAACTAGGAATGAGCCACTATTTTCTTCTGTTTTATTGCTAGAGCCTGTTAGTAGATTTTAGATTTATACATCCTTCTTTCTGAACAATTGTAAAGGTGATGGGTTATTCATAAATCACAAAGGTAGCTAAACATTGTGGAACTCAGATTCAGGAACAGAGTTTTGCCCTTTAATTTTAAAACAAAACAGAAGGATATTTGTCGTTAGAAACGACCTATCATGGTAAAATGTATGAGTCAGGGTTCAACACTGGTTGCAGATCAATCCTCAATGGCTGCTGAAACTTTGTCCCCTGGTCTCCTAAAATTCACTTTCTGGGTCTCAGTGTTTTCTAAATTGCCCTCCTTGGGTCCTCCCTTACTCCAAGTTCCTCTTCAATGTCTAGAAGCATACAAAACATGCATTGTCTTTATGCCCTCAAGTATCCTGTCCACCTTCAGGGGTGTGGGTGAGAAGACTGAGAAGACACTTGTGTCAGTGGGAGTCAGCTCATGCCTTACTTGTCCAGCTCTGTCACAAAGTAATTCCCTAGGCAGAGTTCAGAATCACTTACAGGTCTTGCACGTACCTCAGACTGTAAATGGACAGCAAGGGAGAGGACGATGACTTTCACTCTGTTCTCCCCTCACATAATGTGCTATAGCATTATCATTATTTGATTATACCATCATTTCAATATCACAGAACCTCTCTTGCTATGGTGTCTCCCTAGACTGGTTCCTGGCATTTGGTTCCCACCGTCACTACAAGTCAACAAGGACTCGGATGGCGTTGGGTACCCCCTGGATTTTGGTGATTGGAGTCTGGGGAGCTTTTGAAGGAGGAGGTGAATAGTTGTTGAAATGTGTTCCCCTGCCCCCTCCTTGTATTTCTTTATTGTGTATTGTGTCATTTTTTTTTTTTATTTTTTTTTTTATTTTTTTGGATGAACTGTATTATTATTTGGTAGTTTCTAAGCCTTGGTTTTGTATATTTTTTATTTTTTGCTGCACTTATGGAAATATCCAGGGTCATTTGTTCCTGTAGAAGTGGGGGATACTGCAAATGTGTGAACCTTTAGACATTGACTTGACCACATGTAATTTATAAATATGTGTCTGGTGCATTGACCCTCAGACATACTGTGGAAACATAAGATTTTTAAACTATGGACTATGTTGGTCTATATATTTTAATCATTGTAATAATACATTTTTCACATTCCAAGGTCCCATTATGACTCAGTTCTGTTGGCAATAGATAGTGAGGTGTGAAGAACCCCAAACCTAGTGGGGAATGGTGAGTGGTACTGGACACCATGCCACGCTCATTGCCCATAAAAAGTGCAACTTGGTAACTAAACTTTTTTTTTTAAAAGATTTATATTTCATGTCCTGCTAGGCATTCAAGGGAGGTAACAACATACAGTTCAGCATCAGACACATTGACAGGCATGTGGGTCAAGTCACAAATTGATGTCATAAACTGGTCTTGAAGCAAATACACATTTGTGAATCTCTTTTTTGATCTGAGATCAAACTAACAGAGCCAAGCTGTATGCATAATCCATTGTGTGCTACTGCTCATCTGCTGTGATGTAGTTGCATTAAAAAAAAATATGGTTACACTAACGTATAGGTATATACCTATATTAAAAGGCGCAGAAGGCTGATGAGACACATTACACTTTCTAAGAAAAAACATACATAGGATTCATGTTGGGTGTCTGTTCAATTGTTTCATTTTGTGCAATAATCTATTGGTTGCCATATTGTAAACCCTTGTCAGATGGAAATATGGATGCGTTTAGAAAAGTTTGCATTAAAGAGGTTATAAACCTCACTGTAACGCTTGTACCTATAGGTAAACCTAGAATAAGGCTTACTTATAGGTACTGTAAATATCTCCTAAACGTGCACCTTTTAGGAGATATTTACTGTATACTGCACTGACAATGACATTGGCGCATGTGCTCTGAAGAGATGGCCACCTGCACGTTTCTTCAGAAGACAGTGCTGTGACTGACGGCTCCCACGCACACTTGCGAGAGTGACATCACGCGGCTCCAGCCAGTCATACAGCCAGAGTCTGCGGCCCCGGAAGGAAGCCATGCGAAGATGAATGTGGTCTGCAGCAGGGACAGCATTCATTTGCAGGTCAGTGTCACATAATGTGCTAGTATGCGATGCATACTAGCACATTATGCCTTTACTTTACAGGGAAGGGGGAAACATTTTTTTTGCAGGGTTTTCTTCCTTTTTAAGGCCATGTTTGATGAGTGTATTAAAAACTTTCAACACCCCTATAGACAACCTTTAGACACTTTAATTGATGTCTGTAAATGTCCTCTCCGGGGAGCAGAAAAGATAACTGCATTTGTAGCTCTGAAGCTTTCACTTATTACCAAAGCTATGAAAGAATGTTTAGAGTCATTTATGAGAGCCAGTGACTACATGGAGCTGGAATTACTATGCAAATACTGATTAGACTCTGTATAGAACTAAACACAAGGTGAAACTTAGTTGAGTAATACACAACTTTAATCACTTTTATTTTATTGTTGCTTATTATCTGTTTTGCATGTTTTATTCCTGTACATTTTTTTGTACAATTTCTCTTTTCTTTTCATTAAAACAATATTTAAAAATTGGTAAACTGAATCACTGAATACACTAACCAGAGCTACTATACTGCAAACTCTGTTACATTCCTGTGTTGACGTGGCAGCAATTGATACAGACATTTTCTTTGAAAGTCAGAACTGCAACAGCAGATGCTGTGAACTATTAGAACACATATTGGCAGCTATCGTTTGTGTGTGTAAAGGGCTGATGGCAGCGTTAACCAGCCTCAGTGATGATTACTGGTGCTTGAATTGTTGAGCTGTAAAATATCTGCACAGGGTGAGGTTGAGAGCATAAATTGACACACCAAGTATATGCTACAAGCTGTAAAATATAATTATTTCCCTTTAATTTATATGAAATCAATAAAGCAGCAACTTTTATATCAAATGCCACATGTACAGTATATTTTACTAAACATTTACAAAAGAATAAAAAAGTGACTCAATCTATTTTCCCTTAAATTTGGTGAACTCTGTGGTCAAAACTATCCTCTGTAATGTAAAAATCAGAAATAAAGTTATTAGATGTTCAGTTTTGATCCCCAGAATATCTTTAATGAGCTGTAAAGAGGTCTAGCGAGGGTGAACTCAGCTTCCCAAACACACGTAGCTCATTAATTCAATTAATGATTAAATCCATAAACACTCACCACTAGCCTGATGTATCTGAAAAAAAACAACATGTTCATTAATCTTAAGAAATATACCAATTTCAGAAGAAGCAACTGTATCATCTGAACATGGTTCAATATGTCATAGGAAGCAAATAAATGAGTATTTGTAATGAAAGCTTCTAATTTGTTTTTATTATTATAACCATTTTCTATGTGTATTGCATTGCTGTCTGTGTCCCCAAGTAAATGTCAGCACTGAGAGCAAAATTAATAGTGGCACCTAGAGGAGCAATTTGGTAAGCAAACTTACTAAATTGTGGTGAGCTTAAAGTGATTGTAAAGCTTTTTTTTTTTTTTTAATAATAACAAACATGTCATACTACCTGCCTGGAGTTTGCATGTTCTCCCTGTGTCTGCGTGGGTTTCCTCCGGGTACTCCGGTTTCCTCCCACCTGTTGTGTAATCTTTCATATACATATACACATAGGTATTTACTGTATTTACAAGCTGCATTACATATCAAAGGCCCACAGTTGCTTGCATGTGGGTTGTGGAATGTAGACTTGAGAAGGCTTGATGCTAATTAGCCTTGAGGGGGTTCAATGTGGCTTGTTTATCTGGTAAACACTAATGTGAGGTTAGGATAACCCCCCCCCCCCAGTGTGAGACGAACACTTAAGTGGACATTCAAGCTAGCAGTCGTCCCCTGTCAGTTCCTTTTCTCTCCATGAGCATGAGGGCACAGTTGGAATGGGACTCTGAATATGTAATATTTACTCTGTTGGATTTTGATCATCTGGTGCAAGTATTATGAAATCTGTCTGTCTGAAGTCAAATAAATGTTATTCTCTGGAAGAACCGATTGGGTGCTGCGGAAAAATTAATCATCATAATAATAACTCAATAATAACATTCGTTCATCCACTACTACATCACTACATTGGTGCCGTGACCCGGATGTAGTGATGTAGTAAAGGATGAATGATAGATGTATGAATGATATTATTTAGTTATTATTATGATTATGATTAATTTTCCGCAGCACCCAGTCCTTCCAGAGAGAGTAACATTTATTTGACTTCAGACAGGCAGATTTCATAATACTTGCACCAGATGATCAAAATCCAACAGAGTAAATATTATATATTCAGAGTCCCATTCCAACTG